>SRZU01000102.1:2500-178100 GCA_013183765.1 Fusarium xylarioides | reverse complement strand
TTAAATAGCTTCTAAGTATAAATATAATAGTAGTAATAATAATAGTAAATTAGAGCTAGATAGTACTATAAAGGCTATTATAAAGCTCTTTAATTTACTTAATTATACTACTTATTAGTTACTTTCTAAATTCTTTAAAAGAGCTATTAACTTTATAAAAAGTAAGAAGAAAAAGGCTAAGAAAAGCAAGAACTAAGGTAATTATATACCTTATAAGCTACTTTAAAATAATATTAATATTAATATAGCTATAGTAACTTAATCTTTATTTTTATTATTTTTAAAGATATAATTTAATAATTAATAATACTATAATAAGCATTTTAAGTATATAATAGAGTTTATAGTAATATATTAAGTATTATAAAATACTATAATATATCTAAAGAAAAGGTTTTTGTTAGCATATTAAGTACTATAAAGCAGTATAATATATATAGTTTAAGATAAAAAGTTTTTTAATTGCTTTATTTTATCTTTTAATAAAATACTATAATTAGTAAGGTTATTAAGGTTATATAACCTTTTACTAGTATATATAGTCTTAAAATGCTATATAAGCTTTTTTACTTAATACTCTTTCTTTTTTATATAAAATACTATAAGCCTTTATAATAAGTATATTTAATTACCTCTTAAAAGACTTAATACTATTTTACTTCTAAATTAAATAATAAAGGGATATTAAGTAATATACTATAAATAAGCTTATAAAGTGTATATTAGTAAAGTTTAATATATTTATATCTTATATAATATTAAATTAATACTTTAAAATGTAGCAAGAAGATTAATTAATATTAATTACTAAATAAGCCTATATAGAAGATATTAAAGCCTTATAAAGCTATATTAAAAAGCTCTTTTTTTATAATATTCTTAAAAATAAAAATATCCTATATTAACTATAAAAGAAAGGCTTTATAGTTATACTTATAGGCTTAAAGAGGATATAATAAGACCTTAATATATATTAATATTCTACTTTTAAGTAAAAGCAGTATAATTAGCTAAATTATATAAATTCTTTAAGAATAATACTTTACTAAGTATTAAGCTTTAAACTTTTAGTTAAACCTATCTCTATATCTATATCTACTAGTAAGAACTATCTCTTAGTAAAGATACTATATATAAAGCCTTTTAAAGCTTTTTACTTATAAATATCTTTAATTAATAAAATATAATGCAGTATTACTAAATAGAATAGATAGCCCTAGGCTTTAACTTTATATAATTAATTAATACTTATAATAAGCTAAAGGCCTAAGGTATAGGTATATATGCTTCTATTAATACTTACTTATAGTATATTATATAGCTCTATATAGGTATATTAGCTAATACATTATATAGCATGCTTAAGTAATATCTTTATATTATTAAAGGCTAAGGTTATATGCCTCTTATAATCTAATCTAATTATAATAATAAAACCCTCCTTATAGCTAGTATATATTATTACCTTTTATAATTATATAATATTATAGGAAGTAATATAAACTAATTTATTTAATTTAATAATTACTAGATATATAGCAAAAGTATATAAAATAAAAGAATTAAAAGCTAATAGCATTAACTAAATAACAGTTAAGTAGATTACTAGTATATATATAGCCTTATATAGCTCTATATACTTATATATATTAACTATAAATAGGCATTTTTTACTAGAATTACTACTAAAAGTAACTTTTTACTAGATTCTATTCTAGATTAAGTTATAATTTTATATCTCTATATGCTAATAATATATATAAAGCTCTTTAAGTTTATAATACTTTAGAATTTATACTATATATATAAATAACTTATTAGGCTATATATTATTTCTAGTTAGCCTTAAGTCTTATACTATTAACTAGAGGCTTAAAAAGTAAAAGACTTTACTTTTTCTATTTCTTCTAATTAACTATAAATAATTATAAAGCTTTATAATAATAATTAGATTAATATTAATGCATATCTACCTAAAGATATAATTAAAGTATATAATAAGATTCTTAAGAAGAAAGTCTTTCCTATTAAAAGCCCTAATAGCTTAAAATACTCTATATACTTATTCTTATAAAGCTAATTAAAAGAATATATACTTAATAGGCATTAACTAGCTATTAGACTCCTTCTAATACCTATAGAAAAGATTAATTATATATAGAATTATTTAGCTACTTATAATATTAATATTATAACCTTAAACTAAGAAGCAGTTAATACTAATAAAATTAACTTTATATAGCCTTATATAATATAAAAGAAAGCATTTTATATATATATTACTACTTAAACCTTTATAATAATGCTATATTTTACTTAAAGTAAGTATTAGTTTCTATAGCCTTTTTCTTTATCTCTTTTATATAATTTATTTCTTTTATACTATTTAAAAATGCTTTAAATATAGCTAAAGTAAAGCTCTTTATATTACTTTTATTTCCTTCCTTTTTTATAACTAACTCTTAAGGTATTTTAACTTTAATCTTATCTTTTATGCCTTTTTCCTTTTTAGTAAGCTATATTACCTCCTTCTTTATTTCTTTTTCCTTTTTTATTTCCTTTTCCTACTTTAGCTTAATTATATATTTAGAAGTACTTCTTTCTACTTCTATTAATTCTACTTACTTAATATATCTCTTAGAAGGGTAAATAGTAGTATTCTCTTTTAAATTATTTTATTTATTAAAATAGAAGAATAAAAGGTTAATAGGAATCTTAGCTCTTAAAAGGAGTAAAATATTTACCTTATTAAAGAAGTCCTTTAATTATATTATATTATATATAATATTATTAAAGTATTTAAGCCTATATAAGCTTATAGTAGTATTAAACTTAGAAATAAGCTTCTACTTTATTGTAGCTAGTAATACCTAGAAGCTTAATATAAGAAATATAACTATAGTAGCATATAATAAGTATAAAGCAATTAGTATAACCTTAATCTTGCTCTTATAGCTAAAGGACCTAGTAGGAAGCTTATTATATTTTATAATAGCTATACTAGTAACTATATCCTTAACCCTAGATATAATATAAAACTTAGTATATATTTTAATTATAGTTAGGCTACTATAGGCTATTAATATAATGCTTTTTTATTAGCTTTTAATAGCTATATTATAAGTATTATTATATATTAAAAGGATTAATTAAGATTATTTAGTTAGTATTATTATTAAAGTGCTTTATATAAAGATTACTAGAGTAACTTATAGGCTATTAGTAAGGTTAATAACCTTACTAATAGTAAGTAATTAGCTATAAAATAGATAGAAAATAGCATTTATAATATTATTTAGCTTTATATAAATATTATTATAGCATTTACTACTTTTTAAGTAGTATTTAATATACTTTATAAAGAAAGATAATATATATAATAAAATAATAAGTCTATATAAATTAAAATAAAGCCTTATAATTACTTAAGTATACTTAAATATACTATAAGTAAAAGGTATTAACCTTATACTTAGTAATACTATACTATATAAATAAATTTAATAAAGTAATAAAAGGTTATCTATATATATATTTTAGTTTATAATATATACATAGGGTAAATCTAGTAAGGAAAATCTCTCACTTCTGACTTTTGAGCCACTGAGCCCTATAGTCTTCCGTATCGAGCCCAGGCCATCGGCACAATGATCGTGTTGAGCTGTAAACAGCAAAACGCTCTCTGATTGGTCAGATTGAACCCACTGCGCGATTTCCGTAGCTTGATAAGGTCAAACTGACCGCCACCTTCAATTGAAGAAAACAAGGCTCTTTCAATCAAAGCTGAAATGCTCGTTGTAACTAATCTACGCTTTGTACAACAGATCGGCAAACCAAAAGCAGAAAAGCTTGCCAAGCCAATCCAGCACAAACAATCCCACCCCGGACTCTACCCCAGAATTTTACCCCGTACCATCCAGCGTCAAAGCAAGATTCAATCAAGATAAGTATCGAGCTCCGATCCACTCGAAATGCTCCATCATCATCATCACCATCATTCATCATTTAATCAACAATGTCTGATTCTGAAAAGGGCGTTGCTATCAATCATCGAGAGGAGGCAGACATGACTCCCAAGCAAGGCGTCGAGGTTGACACCGTCCATCAGGATGAGGCGATGAAAGTCCTTGAGGCCTATGCGGGTGACGAGGCCTGGACTGAGGCGGAGGAGAAGAAGTTGCGCCGCAAGATTGATTGGAAGCTCATGCCTGTTCTTTGTGCTACATGTAAGCTGCATGATCGTCGAGCAGGGGATGCAAGCTAACGACATACAGATGGACTGCAGTACTATGACAAGGCCATGTTATCCCAAGCTGTAAGTATGGCATCTTCGAGCTTCATGTCGTTGCTAACATGTATTCTCTAAGGCTTTGTTCGGACTTAGAGAAGATCTTGGTCTTCTCACCGGAGATCGATATTCCATGTCGGCTGCCATTTTCTATCTCGGTTTCATTATTGGAGCTTATCCTGCTATGATACTCGCCCAGCGATATCCCATCGAACGAGTTGCTTCCGGAATTGTCACACTTTGGGGCATCTGCCTCATCTTGACTGTTGTTTGCAAGGATTACAAGACTCTCTACACTCAGCGGTTCTTCCTCGGCTTGTTGGAATCTGGTATCTCTCCAATGTTTATGATGATTGTCGTCAGTCAATCCGCCCTTTCATATGTCAAGCGTTTACTAAGTCTTTGCAGGGAAGTTTCTATAAGAAGAACGAGCAGGCAATGCGCATGGGTATCTGGTACTCTTGCACCGGTTACGTCTCGATCATCTCCCCTATCATCAACTACGGATTCGGCCAAATCAACGGAGGTGTATCCTCTTGGCGATATATGTACTACTTCTCTGGTGCTCTCACCATCGTCTGGGGTATCATCCTCGTCTTCGTCCTTCCTCCCGATCCTGTCCGTGCCAAGGGCTTCAACGAGAGAGAACGATATATCTTGGTTGCAAGACTCAAGACCAACAACTCTGGTGTCCGCAACACTCATCTCAAGGTCGCTCAGATCTGGGAACTCCTGCTTGACCCCAAGTTCTGGACCGTCTTCTCTATTGCTTTCCTGTCTATGATTGCCAATGCCCCTATCTCGACTTTCGTCCCTATCATCATCAATGGTTTCGGCTTCAGCACCCTGAACTCTCTCTTGCTTATGATGCCTTGTGGCGCATATGCTGGAACACTTCAACTTCTGTTCCCCTACCTGGCGTACAAATTCAAGAACAACAGGTCCTATCTGGTCTTTATTGCTCAGATGGGCACTGTCCTCGCCGCTTTGTTGCTCTGGCTTCTTCCACTCTCAGCTACAGGCGCATTGCTTTTTGCAGTGTACATTCTCCCATCTGTAGGCGGTGGATATGCAGTTTTGATGGGCCATCAGATTGCCAACACGGCGGGATACACCAAGCGATCCGTCGCCTCATCCGGTCTCTACATCGGCTACTGTCTCGGTAACTTCGTTGGTCCTCTCTGCTTCAAGAAGGGAGATGCACCTCGCTTTGAGCCCGGTTTCATTGTTGTCGTCATCACTTCCATCATCGCCGGTCTCCTTGCTCTTGTTTACCGTGGTCTATGCATGTGGTCCAACAGCAAGCGTGACAAGTCTGGTACCACCGAAGGATTTGACCATGCTTATGAGGATGATCTCACTGATAAGAAGGTAAGTCGTCTGTTCTCACTCAGGAGTTCATGTGCTAACAAGTCAGAACATGCAATTCCGTTATATTCTCTAATTGTTACGGTTCATAAGTGGCTGTCGAGATTGGCTCGGAATGCATCTAGTCTTGGTTTAGCAGTAGAGACTTTTGGCTGGGGGCTTAAATCAGCAGACAGAACTTAGTAGTCTATGAGTTTTAATTCAATGTTCGAATGAAATACATTTTTGATCAGTATTCCAATGTTTCTATGCCGTAGTTAGTAAATGTCGTCGCGAAAGCTTACCCTGAAGCGGCGTTGGAATCAGGAAGATGACTTAAACTCAGCATATGCTTCTCTAAATAATCATAAGATTTAGTATATAATTATTCAATTATTTACAAAACTTATGATTTATGCTAAAGTTAAGGCCTCAGTAGGATAGACTCATCATAAAACTGAATGAAATACCTGTCTTCTTCACCCGGAGTTATGGGAGGAACGCGTCAAACCCCGCGCGGGCGAAAAACACGCCGAATTTGATCTCAGCGGGGCAAGGTTGCTAGCTACAGGCGCTAACCCCCGCTAAAACCAATGCACCTCCCTCGCCCTGAGCCTGCATCGGCATTCAACCTCCTCACCTAACCTCACACAACAACCACACTCTCTCATCCGGCAATGACAGAACTCGTCGGCAACTGGCTCCACTTCAGTGCTCGACAGCCGAAACGAAAGCGCGCTGAAGCTGTTTGTTTCTTTTGTCATTCCAAGAAGATCAAGTGCGATTTGCAGGTCGGTGTCCCCGCTCGCTGGGGCTGGGCTTTGAGCTGACTGTTTGCCAGAGCCGGACGTCACAGGGGCAGGCGAAATGCTCTAATTGTGATAATCAAGATCAAGATTGTCATCTTAGGCCGTCACGGAGGGGTAAGCAGCGTAGGAGAGCGTCTACGCAGGCTGAGTGTGGCACTGAGTGCGATACCATTGTCGCCGCAGGTAGGTAACTCCAGGGTGTCACTTGGACTCTAGTAACATCGAGATTCAAGGTGAAGATGGGGGCGAGAACAATCCAGAACAGCCCGATGCAACAGAAATTGACTTTGACGATAATGTAATTGACCCAGGCATGGGTGACACGCCAGCGCCTGTGCAAGCGACACCAATTCACGTCGCGTTCAACATACCATCTACTGAGCGCGCTCCCGATGCTGCAGTCAATCACCCAACCAAGTCAAGCACGTCGCCAACAGAAGGCGCTGGCCGCAGTCATGCTGGAGACGTCGACACCGGCTTCCTTCAGATCTACGGACCTGAAAACCAGCTCGAAGCGGAGCAGCAGGAGCTTGTCGCGAATCTTGAGCTTCGCAATCCGGCATCGGACCCTCGACAACAGGAACTGCAACAGAGCTTCTCAGAAACATACTTTGAGTACTGCTACCCATGGTGTCCTGTCCTCGATCCCGACACGCTCGACTCTGAACTTGCGCGATCACCTATGCTTGCGAATGCACTTGCGCTCGCTGCGAGTCACATACAGCCGCCTTTGATACCGCACCAAGGACCGGCTGCGTATTATGAGAAAGCGAGGATGATGTTTTATATGGATGAGGAGCCAGATATACTTACGTCTCTCAAGGCTGTGTCTCTGTTTTACTGGTGGACACCTCGTTCACCATCCACGGCACATCGGCATGCAAGCTGGTGGTGGACTAGCGTTATAATACGACATGCGCAGCAGATGAATATTCACCGTGAGCCGAAACAAGAGAGCGTGGCCTCAAGCGCACTTCATCTGAGTTTGCGGCGACGGCTGTGGTGGACTGTCTTTGTAAGTTCTCACGCGCCTGTAGTTTGAGGCGTACTGACATATTCTAGGCACGAGAGCGATTGACGTCTCTCTGTCAAAGCAAACCCTGCATCATCAACCCCGAAGATATGACGATACAAGAAGTCCAACCATCAGATTTCCCAAGCGATCCGGCGTCACAGAAGAAAGGCCGGATATTTAAGTACTGGGTTCGCCTTGCTGGCATAATGGGCAAGGTGTCCAAAGCACTATCGAAGTCAGTGGACTCGTCTCCGGAAACGGCGACATTCCCTACGGAGCTTAGACAAGAGCTTGTCACGTGGGTTCAATCACTGCCCCCAGATCTTCAACTGCCTATCTGTTCGAGTAGAACTGAAGGTTTCGACAGAGATGTTCATCAATTGCATCTGCCGTATTTGACAACTATAATTGTGATGCATTTACAGAGAACGACACCGGACCTGCCTCAAGCGCTACCGCCAGCCATCTTAGCTGCTTCGTGCATCGCAAGAATTCTCAGAGACATCTTATCGCGTGGAAATGCCCGATTTCTCATGGCCATTACCTGCTGGTACTGCGGTACAGCCATCATCGCATTATTACAAGCAAGTAGGATCAAGCAATTCTCCCAAGAAGCAGAAGAGGGATTAGACATTCTGGACCAAGCAGTCGGCCAACTCCAGCAAATGTGGGCTTCTGCAAATGTTATACGACAAGGCTTTGAACGACTGCGCGCACTACCTCGAAGTATGATGCATGCTGGCAAAGGCAGAGCGGCAGGGTCTAATGGTTCTGGGGACGCACCGTCAAATGACTTTGACTGGAAGCTTCTGTTTCCGTTTGTGACGAGATCTACAAGTCGGATTGCAGACTGTTTGCTTGCGGATGATGAATTTGGGACTACCGCGACTGCGCTTCCGTCGCCGGAGAATGCTGTGTTTCATGAGGACCTGCCCAATCGGTATCATGATTTGCTTGAGCCGTTTGTCGATTACAATTTTGACTTTTCAAACATTAATCTTGATATACTATAATAATGAAACATGTTTGGCACAAGCAAATATTATCGCATGGAAAATTGGTCTGCGCTTTGTCGTTATGCTTTTCTTGCGGTCTGTCATCATAACTCTTCGAGCTCTCACGATCTCGGTACCAGAATGCACTCAAATCAAAACGAGCTCTTGATGTAGAATTCTAAACAAAACTCATAATTGTAGATCTAATGGCTATCTTAATCTGAAGTACTGTAAATGGTATCCTACTCCTCCTTCAAACCTCAACAGCGAAGAGTCTCAGCCTTCTCTACATACCACGATAAATCGCTCTCCGGATCCATCTCAAACTCCGTAAACCCATTCCCCATGAATCTAAACGGATTCGCCGTGTTGTACTCAATCTCAAAGTCCTCCGCACGAATATCCCCCAGCATACGATTAAACAAATGCGCACTTCCACCAAATAGCGCAGTAACACGGCCATCAACCTTGCCCCTCTTATACCAGCTCGTGCAGCCTCCACTCCAGACGAGTGTCTTGTGGACTTGATCGCAGTACTTGATGAAGGCGTCGACCTTTTCCTTCTTGGGGACGACGTACTTGATGTCTTCTGTGGACATCTTCTTGATCCACTTGACGAAGTAGTCGCCTGTCCAGTTGAGGGACTCGACGAGGGAGCCGTGGCCGCCTAGGCAGTTGGGGCCCATCATCATGAAGTAGTTTGGCATGGAGGGGACGGCGACGGAGATGTATGCTTCTGGGTCTTCTTTCCATTGCTCGCGGAGATCAATGTTGTTTAGACCGACGATGGGATAGCGGGGGCGGAAAGACACGTCAAAGCCAGTGGCGTGTACGACTGATGAATGGTTAGCATATTGTTCAGACGTGACGGGCAGGGAACTACTCACTGACGTCGACCTCATGCTCCTTGCCGTCAGCAGTCTTGAGGCCCTTCTTCGTAACCTGCGTAATCGCACTATCCGTCAAATGACAGTTTGGCCGCAAGAAAGACTCGAGATATCCAGGACCAGGCGTGATACGACGGCAGCCCAACTCCCACTTAGGAATGAGCTTTGAGCACAGCACAGGATCATGGCCAAGCTTCTCAGCCATTTGCTCCGCAGCCAGCTTCATCCCGCGCTCATTGTTCTCGCCCTTTCGGAAGATGTAGAAGGACTTATTCGTACGAGAAATTATTCCCTTGCGATGTTGAAGATGAAGCTCTGGGTCTTGGAAGCGCGCCTTGTCTTGCTCTGAGTAGCGAGGGTTGGGGTCATCGTCTTCTCTACCCAGGTGCTTTGAGGGTGGAGCACGGTAGTACACCCATGCTGGACCGCGAACGAAGTTTGTGACTTCTGTTCCAGGCAGTTTTGCCATTTGAGGAACAATCTGGATTCCTGATGAACCGTTGCCAATGACAGCGATGCGCTTTCCAGAATAGTCAAAGGAGTGATCCCAGTTGGCTGAGTGAGTGGTGTGGCCTTCAAAGTCCTTCAGACCGGGGATCTTGGGCCATGCTTCGTGACTGAGCAGTCAGTTAGTACTTGCGATTGAGAGACAGAGAGATTGAGACTTACACTAGAACTCCTTGTGCTGAGATCAATACATGGCAAAACTCTTCCCGTAGAATACCTTCGTGCTCAACTGTGACCTTCCATTGACCTAGATCATCAAGCCACTCAGCGCCGATGACTCTAGTGTTGAGCTGCAGATCACGGTCAAGATTCCACTTCTTGACTGTCGCCTTCATGTAAGACAAGATGTCACCACCACTAGCATAGAACCTCTCCCAGTTGGGATTGGGGTCAAATGGGAATGCCTAAGGTTGTCAGTACAAGTCGCCATCATAGAAGGGCAAACGTACATAAATGTGACTGGGTACATCGCACTGAACACCAGGATAATTATTCGCCAACCAAGTACCGCCAATATCACTGCGCGCCTCAAAGATAGTGTGATCAACAATGTCCTCCATCTCAGGGAAGCGATGTTGGAACTTGTGCGCCATCAACAGACCAGAGAAGCCAGCGCCAATGGTGAAGACCTTGATCTTGCGTGGTGTGTACGCATATTCTTGGCTCAGTGTAAACGGATCTGCTGTGTGGCCGTTTGTATGGCCGTTGCTGAGTCCATTCTTGATGTCATCTAGCTTGGTGACGAGTTCTGGGAGCTCAGTTGCTGGCATTGAAGACAAGTCCTCGGCGGATTGCGCCTTGGTCTCTGGTGACTCAAAGGCAGGCATTGTGACTGATATTGAGGATGATCTTCAAGATTTTTGTGAGATTGGAGCGGTGGTGAGGATGAGATTGATCTTGTAAGTCTGTTCAAGGTGGTGAGGATGAGATTGATCTTGTAAGTCTGTTCAAGGTGGTGTTGTTGAAGTACTCATGATGCTTAACAATAAGGTTGGTAAAATACTTGGTGTTGTCCTTGCCCCATCAGCTCTACCAGCACTAGTCTAGGCCGGCAAAGCCTCAATCAGGCCATCGCGTTAGTATCTCGTGCCTCTTGCGTGGTCATTGCCGAAGTCATCTCCCTCTTTGCCAAGCACGCTCGGCAAAGTTGTTAGTGTTATTGAAGGATGGCTATCCCGATACGGTATTGCCGGGGCGGGGTTACAGCGATATCGCACAGGGGCCGAATCGGCGAAGCTACCTATGCGACAGTATCGACATACATACTTAGGGGGAGATAGGGAATAAGAAATGCATTTTGTCAATTTTAGCTCAAGTTTATCTGGTTTACCTAAACTTGTAAAGATCCTCTAAATTATCGTCTGATTTGTCGCTCCATAAGACACCATTGCCACCTAACCCAAGCCCACCAAGCTCACTTACATCATGGCTGTCAACCGCTATGCTTACAATGGTCCAATCGACCACACAATCGCACCTCAACTCGAGAATATTCGAGGAAATTCAGTGATTATCACAGGCGGTGCCAATGGCATGGGCGAAGCCTTTGTACGAGACTTTGTCGCTGCTGGTGCCTGGGTAACATTCGCCGATGTCAATGAAGAGCGCGGCAAAATAGTTGAAGCAGAGCTCAACGCCGACGGTCAAAAATGTGTCTTCATCAAGTGCGACATCAGAGATTGGGATCAACAAAAGGCTATGTTCGAAAAGGCCAAAAGTTCAAGTCCAAGTAACTCGGTTGATGTTGTCATCGCAAATGCTGGCATTTCTCGAAGTTCGGGAGATAGCTTGTGGAATCTTGACGGTGTGTACTCACTGAACCCTCTGCAAATTTGGTGGAAGAGCCCTGAGCTAACAGCACCTACAGACCCCAATGGAGAACCAACAAAACCAGATCTGAACATTGTTCGCGTTAATATAGATGGAACCTTTTATACATGGAAGCTTGCGGTTCATTATTTCCGTCAGCAACCAGTGAGTGAAGAGCGAGACCGCTGTTTCATTATTACTGGTAGCATGGTGGCTTGGATTGATAGCCCAGTAAGTACTCGACAAAGCGCCACCAGATGTTGAACCATCAACAACTAGACTTCAAATCTGACTGATATGTGACAGGGCAATTGGGAATATACTGGAACAAAATATGCGCTTCGCGGCTTTATGAGGACAGTTCGAAGATCAAGCCACGAGCAAGCTATCCGCATAAACTACGTCGCACCCTGCTAGATCAAGAGCGCCATTCGAACAGCAGAGTACGAGAAGTGGTTGGTCGACCGCGGCGTGGAGTTTGGTGAACAGAAGGATGTCTCCAGCTGCATGTTGAGAATTGCGACCGATAGGAGCATCACCGGTTGCGACGATAAAGGCGATGACCGTGGATTGACCACTTCCTACAACTACAACCTTAACGTGACCTTGCCAGAGGACGATCGAACCCCCGAGTACTTCAGGAACATCACCAGCTGGAGATGTTGAATACCCCCTCAACTCTCTTCTTCTGCAATACATGAGCTCACATGACTTCCCTGGACTCGAATGTTCATGGTACAAGTGCGAGCCTCAGGAACGCGAAGTATTCGACCATGTTCGGACCGTAATGCCAAGCTACCAATTGATCTTGGACCTGGATGTCTGGATACATATGTTGAAGTGGGAGCTCTCGCCGTCAAGTCCAGTTGCAATTACTACTCTTAGAGTTCGTAAGGCAGTCCAAAATAAAATTCTGATGTGAATGAATGCTGCAACTTGAGTGTTCCAGTGGTAATAATCGACGCTTCTGATGTCACCTCAAAGCTGTTTACACTTTTGTAGTGGTTGTAGTCTACAAGGAGTTGCAACCCGTCAGAACCAATGTCAGGCAGTTCACACAAGAGTAGGTTGATCTCACACAACATATATATAAGGTCTCAGTGAGAAACTTCACAAGAGTTTTTGACCGGTATTGCGCATGGCATGACAGTACAGGGAAATACCTGTTCAAGAGAGGTAGGTACCTACTAGGTATGCTTCGTTCGGATAATTCCTCGGCCCGAGATTGAGATCCAATGACATCAATCCAACGAAGGTTTCCCCACCAACACCAACTCAGCCAAAACAACAATGGCAAGCACCGACGCGGCTACTATTCTTGATGTTTGCGCGTATCATCGACGCGACTTTGACCTTGTACTTATTCGATCACGACCTCACGAAAATCAGGTTGTCCGGGGATCTATACAGAAGCCCTTCACTACGACGCCCCTCGTGAAATTAGGGACACTTGATATTCTTCCGAATGAGTTATTGAACATCATACTTCGCAACCTTGATTTATTATCATACTTCCGGTTTCGCCATGTCAACAGACGGTCCCGGATCTTGGCAAGTGAGCTCCAAGAATACAAAGCCGTTGCCAGACACGGTATAGAAGGCTTTCGAGGCATGCTGCGTACGCGACTGGCCACTTATTTTACATTTGAGGACATGTACCGCGCGTTGATAGATGAAACGTGCTCCTTTTGCAAAAACTTCGGTGGCTTTCTATATCTGCCGACTGCCGCTCGCTGCTGTTTCGCGTGTATTGAGAATGCCCCTGAGCTACGTGTTATCAGCATGTCCGCCTTATCGAAGCTCACAAAACTATCTGCCAAGCGTTTGAGTTCTCACGTTGGATACACTCTTAGAACAGTACCTGGAATATATTCCATGGAAGAGAGACCGGCAAGACGTCCAGGCTTACTACTAGCAGAAGTAGAGGCTACACGGAGACTATTAGAGCTTGGTCTCCTGACTTCGGACGCAATCCAGGCCTTAGAAGCGCGGAGCGAACAGAAGAACCAACGCTTTATGATGTCAACCGCATACCCATGGTATGATCCAGCCACTGGTCAAGTTGAAAATGGTGTCAGTTGCAAGGGGTGCCAGATTCGTCAGGAGGCTCTTGCTCTGATCAGTGGAGATCGCGACGATGTATTTTCTTCCAGCGGTTATCAAGCCCATTTTGAGACCTGCACAGAAGCGAAAGCCCTATTCGACGAGAGCGCGGGTGGAACAAGAAGTGTGGCGGAACCAGAATTCACTCGTCGTAAGGGTTATTTCAACACATTGGATCGAGATGGATTACCAAGATAATCGAATGCTAGAAGAAGATGTATATGACTGGGCCTTTAGATTGATTTATGAATATAATACGAGATCCTGCTTCTAGCTATCTTATTAAATAAAAAAACAACGCCTTGGCAAGATACTAACTACTAAACCAGACACCTCATTCTGGTGGTGGGTCAGAAAAGTACTTTTTCGCAGCATCGGGGTACACCAAGTGGCCAGGGCAATAGTTTGTAGAAAACTTGCCAAGCTGCTTCGTAATGGGCCTGCATTTGATATTTTGTCCAGAAGCAATGGCATATTCACATTGCACGAACTCCATGGGTTTGATGCATTCGCACGTATATTTGATCATAAGCCATTTGCACATAGTGGGCGCTTTTTGATTCAGATCAGCAATAGATAATTGAAGCAATGTGTGTATACTAACCTTCGTAATTGAGAATGTGCTAATTACGATAGGAGATTGCTGGTGTGAATGCAAAGTGGGATCTATTCTGTTTAGTCTCCCCGGGATTGATGGAGGCAGTAGACACACCTTATTGAATAACTTTAAGACAGTGAAATGATAGTTTGAAAGAGAAGAATAGTTATAAAGAATTTTGGCAGACACGGTCACTTCTTATATGCTTTATTGGTGAAGATTTGCCATGTTGGTCGCTACCATGTCTGATCAGATTTGTTGCTAGGTTGGACGTGCGTCTTGACCGCAAGGACTCCGCCACGGTCAAGATATAGGCCAACACAGTCATGGAGCGGCTCAGAAACAAATCACAGGCCGTTAAAATTATTACTTCATTGCCGCCCGTTGTCGGATGCAAGCGAGGTGTTTGATCATCGTGTAGGCGCCACGACCGGCGCTACGGAAGACTATAGGGCTCAGTGGCTCAAAAGTCATTTCGTAGTAGGCCGACCCCCCCCCGTAGGGCGCCCTAGGTTACATTTGTATCTATCCGATTTTTGAATTGAATTATTGTGGGCCCCTTACATAAGCCAAAATGGGCCCTTTGGGGTCACGTGACAACGTGACACACATTTCCTCGCGATCCTAGCTTTAGCTTCATTTTCTTCCTCCAAAATCAACACGCCTCACAAGGTAAGAATTCCTCACTTTCCCTTGCCCGCGCACACCTGCAATAGCCTCATACGACCCGATGAATGTATTTTCGGAATCGCACGCTTCCGATCTTTCATATAATGCTATTTTCATTCCCCTACAAGCACTTTACCCTGCCCGATTTAGCACCCGCGCCACAGCGCTCATGCGGGTGACTTTTGCTTTGCGCAAACCTATCCCCTACCTTACACATACCCTCAATCAATGCCATATAGCCTCTATCGTTTTCGCACGATCAAGAGCTTTATTTTCATATATCTTTTATCCTATTACGCATGCATTTGATGCACTCAATTTATGGCTGACTGCTGATATTTTTCTTGTAGTGTTGATACCCTCTTCTGAACCGATTCTGTCCATACGAACGTATACGTAACCCGATCTGAGCACTATGCCACCCAAGCCAAAGGCAAAGCCAAAGAAGCGCGAGACGAAGCTTGAGAAGGAGGCGCGATTGGCCAAAGAGGCCGAGGACCTGCGTAAAGCCGAAGAGGAAGCTACGGCTGCGAAGGAGGCCCAAGAGAAGAAAGACAATGCAGCTAAGAAGAGGGCTAAAACAGCAAGAAAGAAGGCTAAAGAAGCTAAAAAGGCAAAGAAGGAAGCCAAAGAAGCTGCTAAGAAGGACCCTGAGAAAGATAACTCTGACTCTGGTGGCGAAGATGACTTTAACAGTAATGAAGTCAACCGTATCAGCTGCATTGTGGCATGCGACTGAGATAAGGACTATTCGATTTAGAAGAAGCTTCTATAAAAGGATTTAGGTAACCGCTTTAAGTATCTTCCTGAGGAAATCCATAGCAAAGGCACTGGTGATTTTGACTGGACTGTTAAATGACCTACTATGCAGCCTGATCTGACTATTTGGGTCTTCTATTACGCTTTAAAGAAGTGTAGCTATAAGGGTATTAAGGCCATTTACCTTAATATTTAAGGCGTAAGTTATATGCTATATAAAGCTTTATATTATATTATATTAACTTATTTAGGAACTTACTAAGCCCTATGAACTTAAGCTGCAAGAGTTTAAAAAGGGAACTATAGACCCCTATGCTATGATATTCTCTTCTTAGAATGCTAATGCTATGCTCTGCTACCTCTACAGTATCCTACAATCTGAATTAGAAGTCTGCAATAAGTGTAAGAAGGAGAATAGAGCCTTTACTAAATGTTATGTCTACCTTTCTAAGCTTACTAGGTATGCTAACTGTAATTAGAACTATTTAGGGCCTTAGTACTCCCTTTCTTATATGTAGTGCTATGTATAAACTTATTTACTTTTATACTAACTCTTAAATAGCTTCTAAGTGTAAATATAATAGTAGTAATAATAACAGTAAATTGGAGCCAGATAGTGCTGTAGAGGCTGCTATGGAGCTCCTTGATTCGCTTAATCGCGCTACCTGCTAGTTGCTTTCTAAATTCTTTAAGAGAGCTATAGACTCTATGAAGGGTAAGAAGAAGAAGGCTAAGAAAAGCAAGAACTAAGGTAATTATACACCCTATAAGCTACTTTAAAATAATACTAATATTAATATAGCTATAGTAGCTTAATCTTTATCTTTATTATTTTTAAAGATATAATTTAATAATTAATAATGCTATAATAAGCATTTTAAGTGCATAATAGAGTTTATAGTAATATATTAAGTACTATAGAATACTACAATATACCTAGAGAAAAGGTTTTTATTAGCATACTAAGCATTATAGAGCAGTATAGTATATATAGTCTAGGGTAAAAAGTTTTTTAATTGCTTTATCTTATCTTCTAATAAAACGCTGTAATTAGTAAGGTTATTAAGGTTATATGACCTTCTACTAGTATATATAGTCTTAAAATGCCATGTAAGCTTTTTCACCTAGCACTCTTTCTTTTTCGTATAAGATACTACGAGCCCCTACGATAAGTACATTCAGTCGCCCCCCAAAAGACCTAACGCCATTTCGCTCCCAAATTGAACAATGGAGGGATATCAAGCGATATACTGCAAACGAGCTTATAGAGCGCATATCAGCAGAGTTCAATATATCTGTATCCCGTACAACATTGAATCGATACTTCAAAACGTGGCGAGAAGATCAATCAACATCGATTACCAAACAAGCCCGTATGGAAGATACTGAAGCCCTACGAAGCCGTATTAAAGAGCTCTTCTTTCATAACGTTCTTAAAGATAAGAATATCCTACGCTAACTACAGAAGGAGGGCTTCATAGTTACACTTACGGGCTTAGAGAGGATATAATGAGACCTTGATATATATTGACGTTCTACTTCTAAGCAAAAAGCAGTACAGTTAGCTAAATTGCGCGAATTCTTCGAAAACGATGCCCTACTGAGCACTAAGCTTCAAACATTCGGTCGAACCTATCTCTATACCTACATCCGCCAGCAAGAACTATCTCTCAGTAGAGACACTATATATAAAGCCTTTTAAAGCTTTTTACCTACAAATGTCTCCAATCGATGGAATACAATGCAGCATCGCTGAACGGGATGGATAGCCCCAGGCCCTAACTTTATATAGTCAATTGATGCTTATGACAAGCTAAAGGCCTAGGGTATAGGTGTATATGCTTCTATTGATGCTTACTTACGGTACATTACGTAGCTCTACGTAGGTGTATCAGCCAATACGTTACGCAGCGTGCTTGAGCAATATCTTCATGTTATTGAAGGCCGAGGTTATATGCCTCTTATAGTCTGATCTGATTGTGGCAACGAAACCCTCCTTATAGCTAGTGCACATTATTACCTTTTGCAATTGCGCAATACCGTAGGAGGTAATACAGACCAATTTATCTAATTTAATGATTGCTAGATATATAGCAAAAGTACACAAAACGAAAGGATTAAGAGCTAGTAGCATCAACTAAATGACAGTTAGGCAGGTTACTGGCGCGTATATAGCCCTATATAGCCCTATACACTTATATATACTAACTATAAATAGGCATTTTTTGCTAGAATTACTGCTGAAGGTGACTTTTCACTAGATTCTATTCTGGATCAAGTTGCAATTCTATATCTCTACATGCTAATAATATGTATAGAGCTCTCTGAGTTTGTAATGCTTTGGAATTCGCACTATATACGTAAATAACCCACTAGGCCACATGTCGTTTCTGGTCAGCCTTGGGTCTTATACCATCAACCGGAGGCCCGAGAAGTAGAAGACTTTGCTTTCCCTGTCCCTTCTGATCGACTACGGACAATTACGGAGCTTTACGATAACGATCGGATTGATATTGATGCGTATCTACCTGAAGATACAATCAAAGTATGCAATGAGATTCTCGAGGGGGAAGTCTTTCCTACTGAAAGCCCTGATAGCCTAAAATACTCTATATACCTATTCCTACGGGGCCGATTGGGAGAGTATATGCTTAATGGGCATCAACCAGCTATTAGACTCCTTCTAACACCTACGGGAGGGATTAATTGCGTATAGGATTATTTAGCTACTTGCGATATCAATATTACAACCCTAAACCAAGAAGCAGTTAATACTAATAAGATTGACTTTATATAGCCTTATATGATATAAAAGAAGGCATTTTATATACATATTGCTACTTAAACCTCTATAGTAATGCTGTATTTCGCTTAGGGTAAGCATTAGTTTCTATAGCCTCCTCCTTTACCTCTTCTATATGATTTATTTCTTCTATACTGTTTAGAAATGCCTTAAATGCAGCTAAAGTAAAGCTCTCTATATCACTTTCATTTCCCTCCTTTTTTGCAACTAACTCTTAAGGTGTTTTAACTTTAATCTTATCTTTTATGCCTTTTTCCTTCTTAGTAGGCTATATTACCTCCTTCTTTATTCCCTTTTCCTTCTTTATTCCCTTTTCCTTCTTTATTCCCTTTTCCTTCTTTATTCCCTTTTCCTGCTTTAGCTTAGTTATGCATTTAGAAGTACTTCTTTCTACTTCTATTAATTCTACTTACTTAATGTATCTCTTAGGAGGGTAAATAGTAGTATTCTCTTTTAAATTATCCTATTTATTAAAATAGAAGAATAAAAGGTTAATAGGAATCTTAGCTTTTAAAAGGAGTAAAATATTTACCTTATTAAAGAAATCCTTTAATTATACTATATTATATATAATATTATTAAAGTATTTAGGCCTATATAAGCTTATAGTAGTATTAAACTTAAAAATAAGCTTTTATTCTATTACAGCTAGTAATACCTAGAAGCTTAATATAAGAAATGTAACTATAGCAGCATGCAATAGGTATAAAGCAGTTAGTATAACCTTAATCTTGCTCTTATAGCTAAAGGACCTAGTAGGAGGCCTATTGTATTTTGCAATAGCTATACTAGTAACTATATCCTTAACCCTAAATATAATATAGAACTTAGCATGCATTTCAATTGTAGTCAGGCTACTATAGGCTGTTAATGCAATGCTTCTTTGCTAGCTTTTAATAGCTATATTATAAGCATTATTATATATTAAAGGGATTAATTGAGATTATTTAGTTAGTATTATTATTAAAGTGCTTTATATAGGGACTGCTAGGGTAGCTTATAGGCTATTAGTAAAGTCAATAACCTCGCTAATAGTAAGTAACTGGCTACAGGATGGGCAGAAAATGGCATTTATAATGTCATTTAGCCCTATATAAATATTACTGTAGCATTTACCACTTTTTAGGCAGTATTCAGTATACTCTATAAGGAAAGATAATACATATAATAGAATGATAAGTCTATACAGATTAGAACAGAGCCCTACAATTGCCTAAATGTACTTAAATATGCTATAGGTAGAGGGCATTAACCTTACACTTAGTAATACTGTACTACATGAATAAATTTAGTAGAGTGATAAAAGGTTATCTATGTATATATTTTAGCTCATAATGCACGCGTAGGGTAAGTCTAGTAAGGAAAATCTCTCACTTCTGACTTTTGAGCCACTGAGCCCTATAGTCTTCCGTAGGCGCCTCCAAAACGGTTATGATTGGCCGACTCGGGCTAGGCGGATTTTCGGCCTCCACGCTTCGTCATCCGTCGCTCTGATGTACATCCTTAATTCAAACTTTCACTTTTCTACCAACACCTCTGTTAAATTAAAGGAACTTGTCGAACAAAATACATTCTAAGCATGGAAGCCAACGCCAGACCTCGCATTATCTCGATGGACTTCTCAACCGCCGGTCGAGATGATTGCTACTTTCGAATCTTGACTGGGAACACAGTGAAATATGTGACGATCCAAGCCGGAGCCCTGGATGGAGAATCGCTCATGGACATGCCCTTGAACTTTGAAAACATTCTCCCCCCATTACGATTTAAAGACAATGACTGGAACACGGCTTATGTGTTTCGAGATAAAGACAACAAGCTGGACTTCACAACAACTATGAAAAGCCTTCCCAGCATCCAAAACTGGCACTGCAAGACAATAAGCTTCTTGGAGCTTGAAAGAAAACAACAACTAACACTCTTGGCCCAAGAGTGCTCATGGAAGAAAGATCAGGGAGCAAACAAAAGCTCTATCCTGCAACCCAGCCGCTCAACTATGGTGGCCAAGATGGCACGATTCCCTTGGGAGATTGCATATGTCGCGGCTGAGACGCGTGTTTACAAAACACTGGAGTCCTCTGGCATCGCACCGCGGTTCCTGGGGCATATAAACGAGGGCAGCAGAACGATAGGATTCCTTCTAGAGAAGTTTCAGGGTCGACACGCGGGCAAGGAAGACCTCGAGGCTTGCCAAACTGTTCTGTCCCAGCTTCACGATCTGGGAATATTGCATGGAGACGTCAATCGATACAACTTCATAATTGGCGGTGATGGAAAGGCAGTACTTATCGACTTCGAAAAAGCACGAGAGGATGCAAACGCCGAGGAGAAGGAGGCTGAGATGAGAAGTCTTCCGCAACATCTAGAAGATGAGAGTGGCCGTGGAGGAGGCTTCATATTTGATGCTGATGAAGAACTGGGGTGATTATGGGGACTGCTAATTACTATTCAATAGAACATGAACAAATTAGTGAATATATCGCAATATGTGAATTCACGCGAATTCCGTGCACTGAAATATGATTATATGAATATTACGAGTTCGAAATCTTAATATGATAAATTTGATTCTGCTTGGCTGGGTATTCAAAACACATTCCTGCCAGAGAAGGCCGGTGTATGCCTGTTATCTTTTGCAAATTTAGAAAGTTCTCTAAACGAATTACGAAGTTGCATAATGCGAATGATATCAAGCTCTTTCGGCCATGGACTGCCAGCCTTTGAAACATTATGCACCCAGATTCCTCTGCCCAGTAGTCTATGCAATTTTGCAGGCTTTCTAATTCGAGCGGTACTTCAGTCACGTTGCATCCAGTTAAGACGGATCTGACAGGGAACCGACCTATAGTATACGATTTCCATTACCATAAACTATAGAACAATTTCCCGGCACTCTTGGACCAATCTTTCTAACCTGTTGAAATAAACCTTCCGCTTATGTACTGATATTTCGAAGAACAGCAATTTGCCATATTCGGTCTGTGATATCTGTAGGATATCAAGTTTTGGTGGTGATTCACAGTTGTCTATATTGGTCTGATTTGGTCTCGACCGCAAAGCATTAAGGTTAAGTCTGGCACGCAGGACAATGATGTTTCCAACAACGTAGAAGTCTGGGGCAGGGAGTTCCCAAATCGTATCGTGTTTTTTATCGCCTTGCGTGTTGGTGAATGTGCTGCTATTGAATTCTGATAATGGTAGACCGTAGGCAGACCGGTAGAGGTTGATGATTGATGTGATGTAGCCTTGGTCAACCCTCGGAACTAAGTCGTGTTCGTTGACAATAGCATAGATGTGCCGAATTTGAGGAAGGCTCTGAGCCACTTCAGTGATGTTCGTTGAAGTCACAGGCGGGGCTCCGAATGTGATGAGTGAGAACTTGGCATTCGATACTTGTAAAGAGTGTCAGCTCGCAGCCTCGTGCAACGCGCACTCGGAAGACTTCTACTTACATTCACTGGGGTAATGGCAAGCAAAGTGTAGAAATACCATGGCTACAACTGCTCCGCCAGCCGAGTGCCCTGTGAATACTATGTCTTCCAGACTCTTGTCGGCTGTGACTTGACGAATGATTTCTTCGGTGAGCCAAGGCAGGAGAGTCGCTGCACATGCTAAGAAACCACTATGGGCATATATCTGTTCTTTAGTGCCCGGGATAGCCTAAAATAGACGTCAGTGTTTGAAAGAAACTAGTGCTCCTGTGTCTTACAAAGACTGAGGCTGAGTCCTTCTGGTTCTTATTAAAGTTTACAAGATGGTCTGTCTTGCAAGATGTGCCTCTAATGGAAACAAACAGGGTATTTGTATCTTCTGATTTCCATATTGAAGTTGCTTTGACTGTTCCAGTGATAGAAGGGGTCCGAGAGATCACTGGCACAAGGTCACCTCCAGGATGGACATCTGGTTTGTAGACAGAGCATGCACATCTGCAGGCGGCAAGCAGTAGCTCAAGTATATCACGATCCGTACAAGTTTTCGATTAGACTGCGAGACGCCGGTCACATTGGGGTAGGAAAACATACCCAGTCCATGGCTGCGAAACTTGTTCATCAACCCTTGAGTTTTCGTACTTGGATATCTCCTTGGCAAGCCGTGACAGGCGGAACTGTAACAAATCTCCATGTTCTCCTAGTTTACATGTTTATCAGCATATTACAAATATCGCTTAAAGGCTTCTTTACCTTGATAATCTAGCTGATCGAGCACAAAGTCCAGGCATTCCAGCAGCTCAGTCACAGCCACCGAGAACGCTTGTGAGTTGGCACTGAATTCAGCTTGCGATGTTGGCGCTGAAGCAGCAGCTGCAATCGAGGTCTTTGTAATTGCTCTTGAATTTCGGCCTTTGAGAAATTTTGAAGCCCACATTGTGCAAATATTTCTATCACTTGTGATGAACTCAAGTTCTCAACAATGGAAGGGAGCTGAGATATGCCTTGCTGCGCCACGTGCTTGCACTGCCACTCCCAGGTCGATCAGCTCTTCACTGGAATACTCAGGCTAACCTTATCGGGCGGGGTGCATCGTGCAGTTGGCCTTGGCCTACTACAAGAGTTGAATATTCTCTGGCCATCTTTTTTGTGTGACACAAATACCATAAAATGCATGGAGTCTGAATGAATAACTCAGTTCTTAAGCAACCTGAAATTTCAGAGATCAATTTGAACTTTTTTCCTCACCAAGCCTTGACCCCTAAGCCCACTTCACCTCAGTCTTCTCTTGACAGCTACATTCAACACACTCTCCTCGCAGAGTCGCCCCCTCTCGCCTCTTTTACATATCTACTCATTTGAAAACTCCAAGAGAGGCAGCACCACTTTCTTTTTCGACATTTGACCTCCCGTTCGCAAGCCAGCCTTCCCTATGCCCCATCAACTTCCTCCCTCTTGGTAAATCCTATCTTTTCAACACCTCTTCAAAGTGATATCTCAGCATGCCGGGGAGACCAGAGTTCTCTACTATAAGCCGAAATATTCGTTCAGCTCCTTGTCCTAGTCCAAACTAGCAGGTAAGTTATTCGAGCTTGGTCTGAGTTTTCAAATAACTGACCAGAGACACTAGGTTGCAACAAGAACCTTGATACACATCTATCCCGACCCTCGATCTGCTATTGTTTCGAATCATTGCCAGGAGCAGCTCTGCCAACTTCAAAATGTGGTAAGTAATTGTGGCTTAGCATTCTCGGTCACCGAAATGCATACTAATCATTCGGCTCTCAGTTGGCGCATCATCTGGAAAATGACATCTAGCCAAACAGTCACAACTTCCTGGGCCGCACAGTAACAGTGTGTCGTAATATCGGTCACGGCTCCGTTCAGATGAGCGGTCTGAACGTCGGACATTACCACGCTCGAGACTGGAGAGGTCACGACTGAACACCTCAAACGAGTCTATGCCTCAATGGTGGACAGTCAGTCGACATGCATTAAAGTCCACCAGCACCGAATGCGGACCTCATCACTAAAGTCAAACAGGTTCCATCGACCTAAGTGATCTCACTGCTGAGAATTGCCTTGACCTCCCTCTTCACGACATCTCACCCAGAGAGCTCAGGGAAGTCTATGTTCGAATGGTCGAGACAAAAGCAAAACATTCAGCAACAGGGAGGACAAAGGAGTACATCGCCCATCTGTGTTCATTTGTGCTCTTTTACTTTGAGCGTTGGGGCTGACCCCTTTTTCCACATCTCAACCTGACCACAGTTCGGATGGTCGCTGAAGCTTTCAAGACGGCCGGTGTCAACAAAGTTGATGCACTTCTCCGCTTCCACAAATGTGTTGAGAGACTCATTCGAGGCAAGCCTTTCTCCGAATCGACCATTGACGAGTACAAGGACCGGAAATCTGTCAGAAAGTATGTCGACCTTGCCTTGAGCTCAGCGGGTATTTCTACCTGATCCGAGGTCAACATTCAGAAGTTGGGGGTTTAACGGCTTGGCCGCGCCACGTTCCAGTTGCGACCATGCCGTGAAGCTGCACGACGAAACTCTACAGTCTGTTTGCATTCCAGCACCACAACTCATATCCATGATTGTGCTACTCACCATTCGTCAGGTGCGAATGGGAACAGACAGGTTTTTGGGTCAGAATCCATTGTTCTTTCGACTCTTCGGACGCTAAGTTCTGTCTGCCGGAATAAGCTCTCAGCCTCAAGTCTCAACTGCAAATAACACTTCTAGCTTACATCTTTTTGACATGTCGCAATGGCTGCCCTTGGCCATCAAATTCTATCTGCGTCTTCGAGCTGACGTTTTCGTCATCCAGCACGATGGGGGTCTCAGCTCGCCCCAAATCGAGAAGAAGACTTTCATGAACAAAAAGGATTGGTTTGTTCGTATCAACACGTCCGTTGATAAGCCGCGCCCGGGACCCCCGCCGTCGTCTCCACGTTCAATTGCATTCTACTAGTGCACCTGGTGGATCGCATCAAGTCACTCGAACCGCCGATGAATGGGAACGTCGCCATGTCGGGTCTTAATGAATTGGGCGATTTTGACTCAAGCGAACTGGTCACCTTGACAGTCACAACCACTCGAGCTGAAGTGACTCAGAAGGCTGGAAATCCTGCAGAAACTATATCAGCCTGAAGTTGACCAGGCATCACTCAAGCCACAACTGAATGGGTGGCTCAGCGAGCCACACATTCGTGTCATGCCACAAGAGGTCAAAAATGAGCTCTATTTCTGGTTTGAAGAGCACTCGCCCACTTGGTGTGGCATCACCCGGTCGTGCCTGAATGACGAACGAGAGACCTGAGATTTTCAAACATCGGTCCCATGGACTCTGAGCTTCACACTCCCAAGGCCGGTGGCTCGAGCTTCTTACGAAACCTCGCTCGACTTGCTAAGAAGGCCTTACGCCCTGGCGGTTCTAGGAGAGTGTTATTTTGAGTTGATAGACCTGACAGCTGATACTTACATCGCGCGCCTTACCCATCTTAGCGGTTCCAAACCCGGAGAAGCCCAGCGCTTCATGGGCCGCCATCTTGATGGACTCAAGTTGTTCGTTCCACGAAACGATGTGCAGACCGAGAACCGTCTCAAAAGGATTGAAGGCGATGTGGCTAGAATCGCCGCCGCTGTGGGCAGATTACCATATCACGTCCCAGAGTGCGTCCGACGTCTCGCTGGTGCCAACTTGACTGCCGAGGAGATGCAGGAGCTGGAGACTCGCCATGTGGCTGAGTAAGAGGAACAGGTTTATGGTGAGTTGGATGACAATTCATTTCCTGTCTCAATCTAACATACGAAGCAGGACGGTCTCCCAACCGGCCGTTTTCTGAACTTCTAAGTACTTAGATTTAGTAATTTTACCTAAACTTTACCTAAATTACCCTAAATTACCCTAAATTACCCAAAGTGGTAAGATCTATCCTAAGTCTCTTCTAAGTTTAGAGGAGATCAATACCTTCTAGTCCCACCTGATTACAAAGACCTCTCACCAAGTACTTCATTATCCATATCTACAACACATCTGCCTGATAGATGGCGTCTACGACATATGAGCCCAGACCAGTTCGACACTGCACTGAAGAAAGCCTGCCTTATCAACGCCAGTTTTAACTTTCTACAAAGACCTTACAAGAAAAACCTAAGTTCTCTATATCTACTTTAAGAGAGAGAAATTAATTAATAGGTAAAGATTATAATATCTTAATAAGATACATTAAATTAAGATACTAAGAAGTTAAATTACCTTTAGCTTTTAAAAGGTAATATATATATAGATTTAATAAGAATAAATCTATCTTAAGAGGAAAAGATAAGCTAGAAACTTTAAAGTTAAAAGTATTGAAAAGTCAAAATGTCTCTGCAGCAATACGCAAGGTATAGCCAATAAGGTCTCATACAATGAGATAACACAATATAATGCTTATTTTCAGCATATCACAATACAAGGCGTCATACACTACGCCAAAAAACACAATAACCTTAAAATCAAGTCTCAAGGTCATACAGCTGCTGCCTTGAACCTTACGATCCAACTGAATAAGTAGCCTCAATCTACGAGCATAAAAAAGATGTTTCCCCCGGCCTGCTAAGGCCGAATGCCTTCTCCATCGTCACCCGGTCAAGGCAATCATCACCAAGGCTCCAACCCAAACAGACCATCTCGAAACAGGCCAAGAACCCCAAAATCCATCACAAGATGCGCCGCTGCGCAATCGACATCAACAACGGCCAACCCGGCCACAACTAACCGGGCATGGCAGCTAATGGCTACGTAACCGGTTCTCCAACCAACATCAACGATCTCAATATCGGTGATATCCCCAATTTATATGCCTTCCTTTAGCATTAGAATATTACAAGCAAAGACCTGCTACACGTCGACAAATTACTGCTGATACAGCAAGTCAATCTTGCAATCTTCGATTGCAGAGTAAGGCTCCATGATATACCCCTAAATGCATCTATCATCGCATATATCACAAGCTAAATGAGGGCCTTAGAAGACCTAGCCAATCGCCTGGAGCAGGATCAGGACCTATCGACAGAGCAACAGGCCTTTATCACTGGAATCGCATTGGGCGGCGGCAATGGCCCATACTAGGAGTGGTTTATGGAGTTGAAATGCGTAGTCGCATTAGTTGAATTGACAGTGTAAATGTTGTATCATAGGAATCAAGGGCTATCGCGGCGTAAAGGAGGGGAAGTGAGAGGGAAAGGAGGGGGAAGAAGGTAAATTAGGAAATGAAGGTTTTAGTGTTAGGGGAAAAACTGTAAATGTTAGCAGACTGAAGCTAGCTTGGCAGGTTAGTAATAGATTGGATCAGGTTGCAAGGCAATGCAGTGCAGTATGAGGAATATAAATTGAGGGTAAACACAGCTAATTAACACTTGGGAAGTTAAAAGTATAAGTGATTATATTTAAGATCTTTTAGTTAAGACTTTAGCTATAATACTATCTTATTTATAATCTAAGATAGTAATTCTTAATATACCTTACTTATACTAGATCTAATAATTAATATTAATTATCTTAAATAAGAAATCCTTAATCTATACCAATTAAATATCCTAATTCTTCTCGATTACTGCCATGCAGCTAGTAGTAGCAAGGAATAAAGACACGATCCTATCGCTACCTACAGTTTCGACAGCCAATATGGAGTTGGACCCCAACCTTGTACAGCAACGAGAACCTATTTGTCAGGCACTATGGTATGATGTCTTAGCTGTGAGCAAGATGGCCGAGAGCCTATATCATCACAAACAGTTCATCACCAACTATATGCTTGCAAGCAGGGGAAAGTCTCGAGTACATCCTAGCTGTACAACCGACTAGCTAAAAAGCATTTTATCACGCACAGTAAATTTCAAGAGCTGGCAGCCATGCCCATTTCCCTCCAGCACTATGACGAACATATCACTCCGCTTTTCCTTATGCCCACCGACTCTTCTCGGCACTCACCACTGTAACAGCCCAGGTATCCACCCCCTATCTTAGGGATAAGACTCTAACCAGCCAATGTGATTTTATCTGCGCACAGAGATGGTGAATCATGGTACCGGTGTCCTGAGTGAGAAAAGCATCTCAGTACAAGTTTAGTTAGCTACAATACCAAATTCTTTAATCCCTCAGTTCAATGTTAGAACAGCCCTGATCCAGCTTGGACAATACTCCCCAAAAGCCTTTCCCCGTCCAAGAGGAATGGTCACGCCTTTGGCGACCAATATACAGTCAGTAGTCCATCCGGCTGAAAAACAACCTCCCATGTATAGCTGTATGCCAGCATCAAAAGTGGTCTGATTTTTCTGAACATGATTTAAACTTCTCACAGATTACCAAGTTGTTCCATTGCATACCCTAAGCGAACCCGAGAGGCCGGAGCAGCCTCTTGCCAAGAACGTCAGTGTTGTTCTCCCGATGGAGGACCAGGCTTGACTCCAAATAAGCGAGGGGCCCGAGTACCTGGTCAGACCTTGAGTTTCACGCAGCCTCGCTAGGAGAGGAAAAGAAGTTCAGTAGCTTGATCTGAAATTATAAAAGACTTAGGTAACTTAGTATAAGCTTAGGATGAGTTTAGTATAAGTTTAGGATACCTTTTGCCACTAGTTAACGAAGTCTAAATCTGGCTTGCAAACTTATAACTTTGTGGAGATATTTCTGCCACTCGTGATCGATGTCTCAACTATTCTCATCCCAATAGAGCTTGACTATGGTGTTTTGGTTCAGCGCTAGATAGTAATGTCAAGCCACATGATTCCTGATCTGCAACAAAAATATACGGATTTGGAATTGGCTTGTCGAATCTTGGCAGGGGCTAGCCGATGCGATTTGTCAAACAAAGTAAGGACAGATCTTGGAGCAAAACTTTAAAGTTCCCCGCGAGAAACGGTCGCTTCCCCCGTGATGGACCCATGGTTTGCTAGTATCTAAGTCATCTTCAGTTAGGCTAATCAGCACGCGAGAAAGTGGAACGACGTGTACAGCCACGGATGGTCTCGATCGTGTCTTATTAATTGTAATTATATCGTTTTTAACGCTAGATACAAGAAGGTACTGTTGCTACACTAGCAACCTCAGAACGAACATGCCAGCAATATTCGCTAATACACAGGTAAAAACATTTGTCTTGATATGGCCCGCACTATTAACAGTGATCGGGGAATCGGGGCTCCAGCTATCATCGCCAGAGTCTTTGGTGGCTGGTTTTCCAGTAGAGGGGGTGTCATTTTGAGATGAGGGGGAGTTATTGCCAGACGAGCCGGATCCGTTGCTCGAGGCACCAGAAGTGTCACCTGCATATGGGTTGCCGGTTTTCTGGTTAGGAATGGGATATGAGGTATCATCTCCTGCGATGACTGTATCAGATGAGCCTGTGTCTGATGAAGACGAAGACTGGCCATCTGAGCCAGCAGGAGAGGAGTTAGAGGGAGCAAAGTGATAACCCGCGGTAGGTGTCTCAGATAATGGCCGAGATCCAGGAGCACCGGTACCGGAAGATTCTCCATCATGTGCAGAGCCTCCGTTGTTAGATTCATCTTGGCTCTCTTGACTTCCACTGCCAGAGTCTTGTGCAGTCGAATCTCCAGAGTCTGGAGAAGTGTTTGTAGAAAGAGAAGCACCATGGTTATTCAGTGCATGACCAGCATCAGACCCAGAGCCATTATCAGAAACTGAACTGCTCTGGAATTGCTCACTCTGACCAAGTGGAATTTGCGTTGGCTGTGCAATAGGTACAACAACATATCCAGAAGATGAATATGCTTGCACAGACTCGGTTGGGAATGTCAAGGTAGCGACCTTTGTTCCTGAGCCTCCGCATTTGTCACACTTGACGACAGCAGATGTGAAGCCAGGTGGAGGTGCAGTCTCGATAGGCAAGGGCTGGCAATTCACACTTGAACATGATTGTGTAATAGTGTAAACTTTTGTTGTCAGGCCTTGGGGGTAGAACTCTTGATATGTGCGGGTATATTGGTTGTAATAACCATTGGGGCCTTTTGTGACGGTAATGACAGGTAGTGCCGTTGTTGTAGCGCAAGGATCAGAGATGACTCGTGCATATACTGGTAATAGGAAGCTCAGGCCACAGCTTATTGTCGTTAATCTCATCATGGCGATTTGGTTTGGGTATTTAAGAGATATGAGGTTGGTGGTGGCAAGAGAGTGTTTGTGTAGATCAATGTGGATGAAAGGAGTGTTGTAGGGCTGAGTGTCAAGTCAAAGGAGTGGTGGGATGTCTGGGCTAACTTGTTGATGGGTGAGACATTTCGAGTACTTATGTCAATTCATAAGATATCACAGCTTCATAATGGCTTCAGAAAGATCATACATAATCGGCAGCTCCATAGAAAGCTTCTAGAAAGAGATTCGATAACAGAGTTCAATGTAAGGAATGAATCCAGACCCTTCAGCGGCCATGCCTAGCTGGCAGGTTGAACGGTGACCTCGTGCTCGGCATGGAATGTTTAGGTATATTGATGTCCTAGTGCAATGCCCATTTCTCGGCTGTATAGGAAGAGTAATAGATGAACCAGGTAGGTGGGTGTCCACTGTCCGGCGATAGCGAGCTTCCCCCAAACCTGCAGGAGAGTTTGGCGATCCAGGAACTTGGGGCCTTGTGGCGGGAAGATATTGCTTTGATCTTAAAGCAAGCCTCTTATTGGAAGTCTAGAATCATCCCGCCCTGATCACTCCGCAGTTAGCCTTCCAGAACGTAGATGGCGCTGGTGTTTGATCTTCATATCTGGCAGCGAGGTCTAGGCCAGAACCATCAACGCCACAGTACATCTGCACGCAATCGGAATGCCAAGGCTTTCAAGAACCGATCTTTCCATATTAATACCCGTAAACTCTGCTTGCATGTCGATCATTTTATTCCATTTAATCTGTGTTCTTTCCGTAATTAGCAAGTAAATATATAGCAGGGCGCTCCTTCCTCGTGCGCTTCGTGATTGACTCTTGCACGTGACCTTTCTCCTCCAATCTGTCTCGCGACAGGTACAACACCTTATTCCATTGAAACAACATGCTTAAAGCCATGCGCGTGCATGAATTAACGTCATATGGACTTCTTTTCGTGTTGTTTGCTTTCGCCTCTGCCTGGGACCCAGTTGTTGATTGCCCCGATGGCGAGAAACGTGCTGAGGTCCAACCAATCAAGGTTGTAGACGGCTCAATCACATTTGACACAACATTAGCCAGGTTTGTGCCTTGTTTACTACGATTTCACAACAAACTGACAGCTACAGTACATTTCTGATAGCTCACGAGGCATCCTACGTAACCACAGCCGTGTTCGGTATTGGGCCTCCTTCGACATATACTATCCCACCGCAGGGAACACCACCGGTTGGGACTGTCATCAAGAGAACCCCTCTAACCACAATCACTTCAATCATCTCTTCATTGACAACCGCGCGGACACGAACACTGACCCCTGATCGTCCTGGTGATCCCACCACTGTAATTGTCGAAGAGCCTGAGTACAGAACACGAACAGAAGGCGTTGAAGTTGATCACACAAGGACCGTCCAAGTGGGCGATCCCGGCGGTCCCAAGACGATCACGGTTGGCCGGGAGTATTACACCACTATCACGGAGAAAGGCAGCAATGGAGAGCCTGTCACCAAGGTCGTTCACGTCGACGACCGAACGACAATTGTTGTAGGGCAACCAAAGGCTACAACCATAACTCAAACCAGAGACATCCAGTCTCCTGTCACGAGGACAATCCAGCCAGATAGTTCCGGCGGCGTTAGCACCATTGTTATCGAAGTTCCAGGGTCTACACCTGCATATACAACAATCACCCGCACCGGCACCGTGACAGCCCCAGAAACATCAACAGAATCTGCGCGTAGCTCAGGAGGAACTGGGACGGTTCACATCATCGTGACTTCGGACCCTATTCTATATGCAACTGTCACTCGTGCTGGCACAGGGACAGGGACCGTGACCTCGACGCAGCCGCCCAAACACCCAGGAGAGGCAGGGATCGTATACGTCGACACACCTGCCCCGCTGGGAAGATATAACACTGTCACGAGCTTTGGAACTGGCTCAACTCCGACAACGTTCACTCAGAGTCCAAATGGGCCTGGCAAAGATGGCGAAGTGGTCGTTGAGATCCCAATCACTGACGCGGACTACAATACTGTCACCCAAGTGGGAACTGTCACAGCCCCGGTGACTAGAACGATTCCTCCAAGCAGCCCAGATGGAACAGGCGTGATTATAATTGAGGTCCCTCCCGCACGCTGGGCTACCGTGTCTCATGTTGGCTCTGTAACTGAACCCGTTACCCACACGATATCTCCTACCCGCGCAGGCGACGATTGGACTGTCGTTGTTGAGCTACCACCTGTCAACACTCGCCTCATTTATACCACTCGATATGGAGAGGTGACACAGTCACAAGTACAAGGTTCGCAGAAGGCTCTTCTTCAGGATGGGTCATCGTCAACCTCCCTAACCCTATGACAACTACAATCCGTGGCAGTGACATCGACTCTACAACGACTATTACACAGGAGCCGGCAAATCCAGGAGAAACCGGGGTTGTGGTTATAATAACGCCATACAAGTCAACGAGAACGTGGGCTGGATCGGAAGCAACCACAGTTACACAGAAGCCCACTGATCCGAATGAAGAAGGCTCTGTGATTGTTCAAGTCCCAGCAGACGCAACGAATTACGTTAGAGTAACTAGTCGCTGGACGGGATCGACGACTCGAACCTCAACTGTCCCCCCTGCCGATCAAGCTGCGGGAACAGTCATTGTTTATACCCCTGATGTTACTCCTTTTGTTACTATCAGCGAGTACTGGACTGGATCCGAGACGCGGACCGTGATTATTCCTCCAAATGGACCTGGGGGAACTGGCACCAAGAAAATATTATTCCCAACCGCTGCTATTCGCTACATTGATACATCTAAAACCTGGACCGGATCGACAACACGTGTTTGGACTGAGTTTCCGTCCGGACCTGGAGAGACGGGTATTATACACCATGATGTGCCGGCTATGCGTTACGTTACTGTAACAAATTTTGGGACGACGGCTCGTACATACACACAAGAGCACTCTGGCTCTGATATAACAGATACTATTGTGGTCGAAATGCCATGGATCACCTCCTGGACCACTATTACCAACACTGGAACAGACTCGATAACTCATAAATCGACTCAAATGCCATCTGGCTCCGGCAGGCTAGGCACGATTTTGGTTGAGATACCGCCTACTTCTATTATTTGGACCACAATAACGGTAACGGGAAGTGACACTGTCACTCGCACTGTTTCTCAGACGCCTTCTGGAGCAGGTAAGACCGGTACGGTCGTCGTACTAGTCCCGCCTGCTACTAGGACTGGCACAGGTATAGCTACATCAAGAACTACTCAAATCCCAACCCAGGCCGGCCAAACGGGCACAGTCGTGGTAATCCTACCAACTGTTCCTGTCATTTATGTTACGGAAACAAACATTTGGACGGGCAGTACAACCAGCACCATCACAGAGCAACCAGACTCGTCTAATGATCAGACCAGAACCGTGGTTGTTTTTGTCCCACCAAGCATCACACCCTATATCACCACAACCTCTTTCGACAACACAATCTCTGTGCCATACTCTACTACGGTCGCTCCGACTCGTGCTGGTCAAACGGGCTCGATTATTATTGTGAAACCTGTGATTTACGTTACCATTACTCGCTACGGAAGTGTGTTGGCCTCCACGAGCACTCAAACTGCTGGGGGGCCCAAGACTTGGAGTGTGATTATTGACAGGCCACAGCCTTATACCACAATAACCCGCTGGGGAACTGTCTCGGCCCCATTTACCACAACGCAGGCCCCCCTGAATCCAGGAGAGACTGGCAGTATCTTGATCGATTTACCTCAGCCTTGGACCACAACGGTTCGCTACGGCAGGGTATCGGCGTCTTCAATGACAACTCAAAGTCCCACAGTTCCGGGAGAAACCGGTACTGTAGTCATTGACTTGCCACAACCCTACCTCACTTCGACTCAGTATGGTAGTTTCACAGCACCTATTACAAGAACACTCACGGTAGCGGTCCCGGGACAAACAGGAACCATTCTGGTTAACCTCCCCGAACCTTACACGACTATTATTCGATACGGGAGTGTCTCAGTCTCTACTGTGACCACATTAACTCCTCAGAGCCCTGGGATGACAGGAACCGTCCTAATTGACCTTCCACAACCTTACTTGACATCTACTCAGTATGGCAGTGTAACAGTACCTACAACCAGGGTACTCGGCCCTTCAGTTCCAGGACAGACGGGCACCATTCTCGTCGATCTTCCGCAACCGTATACAACTATTACCCGCTATGGAAGTGTTTCTGTCTCTAGTATGACTACACAGAGTGCACAGGGCCCAGACCAGACATGGACAGTTCTTCTTGATCTTCCGCAGCCTTACACAACCTCCACGCACTACGGCAGTGTCAGTATAGCCACTACCAGAACGCTTACGGTAGCAGTACCTGGTCAAATCGGCACTGTTTTGGTGGATATGCCGCAACCTTAGACAACTGTTACCAGATTTGGCAGTGTGGCTATTGCCACTACCAGGACGTTGACGTTGGCCAGCCCAGGGTCAACAGCCACTGTCATGGTTGATCTTCCCGATCCATACACTACCACGACTCGTTACGGGAGTGTTTCGGTGAGCAGTATCTCAACACAGACACCCACTGTTCCCGGCCAAACTGGAAGAATTATCGTCGATTTACCACAACCTTATAAGACTATAACGAGATATGGGAGCGTTACCATCAGCAGTATTACAACTGAGACGGTTGCCAATCCTGGGGAAACGGCAACAGTACTAGTCGACCTTCCCCAACCATACACGACGATAACCAGCTGGGCAGCTTCGATCTCCGTCCCTTCAACCGTCACACAATCACCTCAGAATCCCGGAGATCCTTTCACCATCTTTATAAAGTCCCCACAGCCCTACACAACCACGACTCGATATGGGAGTGTATCAGCCAGCACCATGACGACAGAGTTGCCTATTAGCGCAGACGGCACAGCTCTGGTTATAATTGACTTACCGCAGCAATATACAACGATAACCAGTTGGGGAGGTGTCTCAGTTCCCTCAAGAGTAACACAAACACCTCAGAGCATCGGGGGAACCATCACGGTAATTGCACACCTTCCTCAGCCTTACACAACAACAACCAGATGGGGCAGCGTGACAATTAGCAGTATTACTACCGAGTCTGCGTCTGTTGAGGGTCAAGATGCAACTGTAATTATCGATCTGCCACAGCCATATATAACTGTGACTAGGTACGGCAGCGTTACAGCAAGTAGCATCACGACACAGGTGCCGACAATTGATGGAGAGACTGCCTCTGTCTTCATAGACCTCCCGCAACCATATGCGACGATCTATAGATACGGAGGCGTGACAGCAAGTAGCATCACCACACAGATGCCAACAATTGATGGGGAGACTGCTTCAGTCTACATCGATCTTCCTCAGCCTTATACGACACTCTATAGGTACGGAGGTGTGACAGCCAGCGAGACTACTACCGAAACAGGCACTATTCCCGGAGACACCGATACTGTCTATATAGATGTGCCCTTCTCTACAACGACAGTAACCGAACTCTATACCGGAGCATCGTCAATTACGGGGCCAATGGCTATCTCCACCATTCCAGCGTCCGGGTCCGTTCCTGCTACGGTAGTAATGGCCACTCCGCCGGTGTTTTCAACACGTTTCTATACTGGAACAAGTATCCTAAACGGGCCGATTACCGTGACCACTCTATCTCCTTCTGGAAATGATCCGGCTACCGTGATCATAGAGAAACCTCCCGTGACCATAACCCAAAGGTACTCGGGCTCGTCAACTGTCACCTTGACTACAATCACCCCGACCGCTACGGAGGATGGTACTGTGATAATCGGGATTCCCTCACCGCAACCTGTCACCAGCTATCGTCAATACTCGGGGACATCTCCAATAAGCGATGCTGTCACTGTGACAACTCTCCAGCCCACAGATCCCGACGATCCGGCAACTATTGTTATCGAGACACCACTTGTAACAATCACGCGGCCATATACAGGCACAGAGGTCCTGTCTGGTCCAACGACTGTGAATACTCTCTCGGGTACGGTGGTCGTCGAGACACCTCCAGTCTATCTAACACGATTCTATACTGGATCGAATATTCTCACAGGCCCAACTACGGTCTCAACCATCTCCGCTTCGGGCACTCATCCCGGCACCATCATCGTCGAGACTCCTCCCATTACAAGCACGAGATTTTATACGGGCACGGAGATCTTGTCGGGTCCAATTACCGTAACCACTGTTACACCGACGGACACAGAACCGGGCGTGGTCGTGATTGAAACCCCTCCGATCACAATCACCAGATTCTACACAGGCACCGACGTGCTCACGGGTCCTCTCATTCTAACAACTATTACACCGACCGGAACTGAACCAGGGACTGTTATCATAGCTACGCCACCAGTCACTATCACGAGGTTTTATACAGGAACAGAATTAATTACTGGCTTAAAGACGGTTACGACGATAACACCGACGGGTACTGAAGCGGGCACAGTGATACTTGAAAAGCCACCCGTCACTATCACTCAACGTTATTCCGGAACTTCCCTCCTAACTGGGCCTGTGACCCTCACAACTTACACACCCACTGGTACTGAAGATGGAACAGTCATCATTGCTACCCCGCCGCCGCCGGCTGTGACGAGCACACGACGATATACAGGTACCTCAAGTTTGAGCGGCGCCAGAGCTGTAACCACCATTGCGCCGACCGGCACAGACGATGGAGGTATTGTGGTCGTGGAGACCCCGGTACCACCCCCAGCTTTCAGCTGTGACGAAGGAGGATACTTGATCCAAGTCCGAACTCTCTACAGGCTCAATCTGGTCACAGGAGTCAATTCTCTGGTAGCACAGAATGTCGGACCCGGGGCTCCTTCAGGCACAACTAACGGTGGAACCATCAATCCTATCGGCTATAATATCAAGGATAATCTCATCTATGGCATTGTCCAGATTGCAACCGGCAAGAGCCAAGTCATCCGGATTGGCTCCACCGGATCATATACGCTGATGAACACCTTTATTGATGGAAGTGAGTAACCTCACCGACATTATACTACTCCACAAATGTCAGAGGATAGTAGCTAACAGTTATCAGCATGGAACACTGGAGATGTAGATTCTGATGGCATCTTCTGGATCTCAACGTACGGAAAGGCGTGGGCGAAGATTGATGTGAACCCAACATCCGCAACCTACGGCAAAGTTCTTCAACAAGGGACCGCGACGTCAGCAAATAACTGCGCTGATTGGGTATCTGTACCTGGAGGAGGTCGTTATCTATACGCTCTTCAAGGAAATACATCGAAGACAGTCCTGGCGAGATGGAGCCTCGACACTTTTACTTGGGAAATAATTAAAGACTTTGGTCACATCGCAGGCGACAACCTTTGGTAAGTACTTAAAACTGCGTACCATGGTGCAAAACTAACTCGAAGACTAGGGGTGCAGCTTATTCGGTCGGTAATAAGCTCATGTATGCTTCGGAAAATACTTCTGGAGTCATATACCGATTCAACGTTGAGGTAAGTCACGATACAACGGTATTTAGTAGGTTACTAACGGACATTCATAGACTGGAGAGAAATCTCTTGTGATTAACGGTCCGAAGACATCACAAAATGATGGAGCACGTTGTGTGAACGCTTCTCCTCTCACATAGGTGAGGGCATCTAGGAAAAGAAGTGAAGATTGGGTCGCATCTTGTTATGGAAGGCCGAATAAGTTCTTATGAATCATCTGCACTATCATTTATTCTCATATTTCGTACTTTGTGTCTCCCATTTAGCGCAATCCTTTTGTACTTTATCTCATGGCGGTAACTATTCTTTATAAACTCGAACCTTGTATGAGTCCAGCCATTTATCCTCAATAATTACCAGCTGTGATGCTTGAACCTTCTTCAGATACTCGTCTTTGGGTGTGTCCTTGTAATCCTCTCTGTCAATGCCTACGAAGCCCTCCTTTGCGATGGAGCGGGGCGTGATCATCAATGAGCGACCTGGGATGGCGATTAGTACCTTACTAACAACGAGATCTCTTGCACTCACCATTATAGCTTTTCATTCGGATAGGTCGCTGTGTCTGCGGAGGAGGACGAACTTACTGGTAGAACTGGCATGCCCCGCCAGTGTTGGTGGAAATCGAAGTGACATTGTGGTTGAATTCATCCGAGATTGAGGTTGGATCATCGCCCTTCTTGGGGTCAAAGTTGAAGTAAGAGACTGCCCGTCATTAGTATCACTCTTCTTGAGGGGTTGGGGTACAACATACCGCACTTTCCGGGTTCAGAGCCAAACGAGATGCACTCAGGCCTGAATCCAACAGTGGTACACTGAAGGACAAAGATGTAACCATCTTCGAGGGTATAGTCTCGGTTGGGGTCTGGCTCATAAACCTTGGGCGCATCACGCTTGGTCTTGCCACCAGCATAGACGAGTGTTCTACTCTTTTCGAAGCCTTCTTTTGCAGCACTGTTCATGACCTTGCCAACGAGTTGGATGTTGGCTGCTTGGACACCGGCTGCGGCTGCGGCCAGAAGGGCAAAGGCGGTAGAGGTGCACTTCATGGTGAATATTGGTTTGTATGTCGAGGTTATACCCATTGTGTTAAACCCGAAGTGTATTTTCTAACCTTATGACTGACTCATAAACTCAATACCGCCACCACTTTCCGATTGCCCTGAACCTTCTTCCCCAATGGCACCAACATACATGTCATCACGAAACTTTCTATCAAGCTTTTCCTATGCATCAGCATTTCTCGACAAATCTGATAGCTGTGCGCCGTACCTGATCTTATGAGTGAATCGCTATCCACACGTCGACCACGGACACGATCTAAGCCTCGTTTGGCCGGATTCGCGCTACAGCTGCGTTGAATTTCCTCATTTTCTTCAGGGCAGATAGTGCCCCTTTCTCTCGCCGGGCAACTGATATAACCCCTGCAAGGAGTGGACTGTTGGCTGCTGTACAGGTGACAGTCAGATAGTTAAAGAGAGCAAGCTTGACGAGGAATTCGCTGCTGAGCTTATGGAAATCCCCTAAGCGGATTAAATCCTGAATATCGTTGAAGTGCCGGTCAAGGTCTCTAGGGGGGGTCATGTTGCGTATTACTGCTGCTTGGGGTGTTATAACAGCTCCATTGGTGTAGTTTTGGACATCCAGTTGGTTTGGATGATCTTGATAAAAGACCTCTCTTGTTGGTGCGGGAGCCGCTATCTTGAAGATCTGGGGTGTTTGAGGTGTTGAGCTAACCTTTCTTGGCTGAGGGATTGGAGGCACCATCTTATACGCCTCCAAGGCCGGCCAAGGAGTCATCATTTAGGTTCTTATGATATCAGCTTTATGCTGTAGCCATTAGTCAGTCATCATGGTATTGATATCTAAGTTGTGGGCTAGAAGTGTTATTTGCAGTTGAGACTTGTGGCTGAGAGCTTATTCCGGCACAGAGAACCTAGTCGAGGTTATACTGAGACGGTATGAATAAGACCAATTCCTTAGGGATTCATTACGCTTATTTATAGTCAAAGGCTCTTGGGACTACGGTAGATAGCCATGCCGACTCGGAAACTATCGTTCCATTCTCAATGGTAAGGTAGCACTACGCCAGCTGCTCAAATTCACTCATACAGTGGGATGCAATAAATTTGAATCCAGGCTGAAGTATCAGTTTGGGGTAATTTAGTTCCCGTTGACAGAGCTTTAGCTTTATTAAGCACGTAGCAAGCTTGATCGGGCAATCATCACTCCTGATCGAGATATTTCTATGGGAGTATCTTGTTCTCAATCGGGTTAGTCGTGGCGCGTGTACTTGAGTTTGGACTCAAACTTATTGCCCCCCACTGTAGCTTTACAGAACTTTCACCCATTAGAATTGACTTTACAGCCTCGTGCGCGTCTTTCGGATGCTTCGGAGAGGGCATTGGCCGTTCAGGCACTGCAGGCATGAATTGGTATCCCTTGATGTCCTACCGCTTTGATGGTCGATGCTTTTTAGACCGCTGAACTGAAGAAGCACCTGGACGGTGGCACAGATTTATTTGAGGATTTCAAGCCTAATTGTGAGCATAAAATGCTTTGATGACTTCTGACACACTGAACTTGAATAAATTGGAACCGTCTGAAGGTTGGCTCTTTCATAAGGATCATCGCTGAGCCGTTGCGGAGGTTGCATGAGAGTGCAACGTTGGTGCGGTCAAGAAAGTTTAATGACTTTATGCAACTCAATAGTGTTCCGGCAGTTACAATATTAGTTTAATGCCATCACAACTTGCACCTCGTTCTCCAAAGACAGCATCGCATTGGTCTTGTGCCTGATGCAAGATCGGTTAGGCTTTTGCTTGGTTGCATTGATAGACAAGACACTGGTTTTTATGCAGCATCTAGCGGGGATCTTGGCCGATCGTTGAGGAAACAGCTTCTCAAATAATATTTGCTATCAAAAGAACCCGAGAGCCGAGTCGTTGTCATCCGCCCAGTCATACGGGACCGATATCCCGGCATTCGTCATTGACTCGCACCATGTATTGTAACCGTTGATTATGGAAGCTGCCTCGCTGTCTCCCACACTCGGGACAAACGGGGCATTCTCGTGGTACGAGCGAGCACCCTCTTCATCCAAGTGTGGCCAGCACAACTTGAGAGTGATATCGCGACACTTGGAGCTGTTGGGGTTGAGCTCTGCCATGGCACCCATGATGGATAAGGACGCCTGAATCTGCGCGCGCCAGTCGGGTGCTAGTGCGTGATGGGGGTTCTGCCTTAGACAGTGGACAGGAATTAGTGTAGCGTGGAATAGGAAATACCTGGCATTGTTAGTCGACGGTCAGCGGAGGTTTGGGTACAACTTACAGGATATAAAAGGCTGCGAGCCTTGAATGTGACCGAGACGTCCAGTATCCTTGGATATGCGTGATTGATTCTTTTGCGGCATCCAGACATCTGAAAACAGCAAGGTTTTCGCTACTTGTCAAGTTTTGCTGGGCGTTCTGTGCAGATGATCGTGCCCAACGGACCAAGAACGGACGATACATGACGATCCTGAGATTTCGGTAACGCCACTCCGAAATACCCATGCCCAGCGCAAACTCAGAGTCTGGAGGAGGTACAGCAAGATAGTAATATGGCACTTGGGCCAGCCAGGAACCGATGCAAACATCGTCCAGGGTTATCAGCTCTGTAGCTGATGGGAAGGGACTGGTTATGAGGCGGTTATATACGGTCATGGTGCTGAGATGATAGGCTGACTGAACTCGGATGTATGTGTACATCGTGATACCCTCCACTTCTGGTGGGCAGTGAGTAGAATCCTGAGTGAGATCCTAGAATAATAATTAATAAATGATCTGCTTGCTGATTTCAATCAACTCACCTTTTCGTGAATATTCAGAGGAAACGCAGTCTCAACACCAGCCTGGGGCCAGTTTAAGGGTCTGCCATATGTGATAGTAGCGCCAACATCCAGCACGCATAGACACCACCATATCCTGCGTCGAGTCTCTGTCTGCAAGGGAGAAAGACTATTCCCCTCCAAGTCCTTATGAAGTCCAAGCCCAATTGCTAGTCGAATAGCTAAGCCACCATAGTTGAAGCCGGTATTCGGCTTGTTCCGCTTCTGCATATAGTTTGATGACAAACTGAAAGCTTGCACGAGAGTTAGATTTCCAACCTCAAGATAGTTTGAAAACAGGCTCTTTTGTGCAGCCTGAAAGATAGGTAGATCTGTAGCATCAGCGACGTTACTGCTCGCAAATGATCCCAAAGCTGCGAGAATGTTTGCCAGCGTGTTCCAGTGGCCTTTGTTGGCACAAGGAAGCGTGCCTGCATACTGCGCTCGAAAAGTGGGCTCATGCACGATAGGAAACGTAGGGTGATAGAAGACAAAGAAGGCGTCGATAAGGTTCTCAACGGCCACTCTGGTCAACATAGCTTGTGAACGGAACCATTGTGAATGATCCGAGTGTTGTTGAAATAGAGACTCGATCTCATGTAGTGCCACTTCGGCATCAACTTCTTCTCCATCTGGGCGGGCAGATAGGATCTGACGCAAGAGAGCGGATCCAGAAGCGGCGCCATAGTATCCTCTCTTTTGATCACCAATGGTAAGAGAGGCCATGCCGTCCATGATAGCTTGGGGGTTTCCGTCAACATGGTTAGTTATAGACCAAGTCGCGGGATCATATGTCCCCCATGATGTCTCTTGTTCGTTCCACTCAAAGTTGTCAGCTGGAGCCAGAGAAGCCTCGAATGCAGTGTCTTGTGACGCAGTCCAGAGCCCAGGGGCTGCATCTAGTTCGCCGATGGGTGCTAGAAGCAGAGGATCCGTAGTGAAGGTTCCTGCATTTCCTGTACCTGTCATATAAATACTGGAATCAGGTGTCTGATTTGGTAACTGGAGGAGGTTGTCCACATTGCCCGGGGTTGGGGTTGTATTTGGCAAGCTGACTAACCCCGGCGTTGCTCCCAAGGTTAGTGCTGGTGTAGGTGCCGATTCAGGTGCAGCTGCTGGTGTCGCCGCTGGTACTTGTTGATTCTGAGTTACCAGTCCTTCTTTTGGACCTTCTAGCATCTCAGCAATCTGGCCATCAGTGTAATGCCGCCTCAAGACCGTTTCAGCCTTCTCAAGACGCTCCTCTAGGAGGGTGAGCTGTCTACGTCACTGTTAGTCCGACAGGTTCCCCAGTCAATCATAAACGCGGCCCCATGTATGTACCTTCGGGTCAACCGGGTTCTACTGTGCTTGTCGTAGAGACAATGCCTTCTGTACTTTCGGCAGATTGAGCAGACGGGCATAACACCATCGCATTTCACTTTGCGGCGTCGACATTCTCGACATGTTGTAGGCTCTTCTACAGTAGGGGCTTGTTGAGGAGGAGAGGGCTTGACTGGGTTTGGATCCATGATTCGTCCAGCCGTTGAGGATCGAAGGGCTAAAGTCTGTCTGAATGCTTTGGAAGATGGGATGATGGTTAGAATTTGCGACGTACGGTGGCTAGTAAACCCATTGTCAGGAACCCTTGACATCCCCGCAATTTAGCCCCGCCCTTTAGTCCACTTTCGGGCTGATGTTGACACGGGACCAGACTTTCGGATCCTACAACAGCAAAGAAATATGCTGACGGGCGCCTGACCTTGAAGCGACAATGTTTTTTGATAGTCTCACTTCCAGAAGATTTTCTGGTATAAGTCATTATTATTTGAGCATGAATGATTGCCTGCATTTACAGTCATGAATGGGATATTTCCCTACTGTTTTTTTACTGCTCGCCATTTGGACCCCCACCAAACCGTCCACGCTAAGGCACTCCTAACTCCTAAGCTAACCCCCACTACCGTGCGTCAACATTTGTGTAACATTCGTAAGCGACCACAAACGACTGATCGTGATAACATTGGATGCCAGGGGCTGGAGGTACAGAGGGAAGTGTAGGGTCAAATGAGAATTAAGTGTTTAGTATTTCACATATTCACACGGTTTCTTCACCAAACAGCTTGAGATCAAACATTGTCTCATTTAAAACTGCCTTTGTGAAATGTACAGGCTTAGGGTAGTCTAAAATACTGGCTACCTGCTTCATCCAAAACCTTAGACAAGATAACGGAAACCCTTTTGGACACGGAGGGCTTCATCAGCCTGAGCCTCCCGAACCTTCTCGGCCTCATACGCTTGTGTTTCCTCCCTCTCAAGCTCCTCAAGTCGCTTGTTTAACCTCGAAAGCATCATGCGAAGAACAAGAGCACCAACGATGGTGCAACCGAACATAGCCGTGACAATGCCATAGCTCTTGCGGTAGCCATTCTCCTTGAGACCCCAGACGTAACTTCCAGCAATGTTACCCAGTTGAGCAAACGCGTTGATGAGGGCGATAGCTACGGCTCGCTTAGCAGGGGGGCGAGGGAATGTTGAGCTGATCCAAGAATAGAAGACGATGTATCTAATAATGCTGTTAGTTGGAATTTTCGATAAGTTGATAATTTTGAAAGAGCGACATACCCAGCGTAAGAAGATGCTTGGAGGAAGAGAGCAAGGTATCGTGCAGCAACGTTAAGTGTTGACATGCTGATGATGAATCCGACTAAACCAACGCAGATAGGACCAACAATGTGCCAGAACTTTTAAGATGGTCAGTATAGATACCAAAAGTAATATGGGTTCATGAGAGCATACCTTCTCTTGTGTTCGATCAGAACTCCAGGCAACGATAAGAGAAACGATGCATGCAAAGAGCCAAGGTGGGGAGCTCATAAGGAGAGTTGGTACATAAGCAAAACCGAGGGTGCTGGTGAGAGATGGCTATAGAATGTCAGTACTTAGATACGATACAAGAGATTGGAGGAAGTCTTACGAAGAAGGCGTTGAAAGACAAACCAACAACGTAGACGGCAAAGGTAAGCATCATGACATAGATCTTGCCATCTTTGAGAGCCATCATCAATCCGGCAACAGCTCCTTGACCCTCAGCATCCTCATCAGCCTCACCAACATCCTCAATCATTCGGAGTTGAGCTACTGCGAGCTCCTCTGCAGAGAAACCGCGTGTGTTGCTGGGAAGATCGGGCAAGATGAAGACAGCCAGGATGGCGATGAACATGGTAATGGCACCCTCGACTAGATATTGTTAGTCGTGGACTTTGTTGGAACTTGTAACTGATAGAAGACTTACTCCAGAACAGCCATCGCCATGAAGCGTGCCCGAGCACACCATCCATCTCAGATAACACTCCAGCAGCAATCAGAGCTGAGAAGGCATTGGAAATCAGGTTACCACAAAAGAGGACAGCATTTCTCTTTGTGAGCTCCCGGCGGGTATACCACTTGGAAAGGATAAGCAACGCTCCGGGCAGGAATGCAGCTTCAGTGAAACCGAGGAAGAAACGAATAACAACCATTCCGGTAAAGTTATGGACGTTTCCTGAAAGGGTTGAAACCAAGCCCCAGAGAAGCATGATAACACCGAGGTATAACGAGGGTCGTTGGATCTTGTTGATGAACATGTTGGAAGGGACTTGCATAAGGATGTAACCAACATAGAGGATACTGAGACATGTGGCATACTCATTATCGTCCAGCTTAAGGTCATCCTGCAAGCCCTTGAGGCGAGCAGCCGCAATGTTGTTTCGATCGAGATAGTTCATGATGTAAATCAGAACGAAGAGAGCGCAACGAGCATCGAGCTTGAGTTTGAGACGCTTCTCAACTCGAGCACGAGTTTCGGGATCCATGGTTCGGGCAAGGGCGAGACGGTCGCTGTGAGGAACGAAACTCTCGAGGTTCTCCTTTGTCTCAAAGGAGGGCTTCTCAGCTCGAGCTGCGCCGGTGGCAGTCGAGTTGGTGATCTCGTTGGTCATGGCGAGGAAAAAAAAAACCACAAGGTCTTGATAAGATAAGAGAAGACAAGATAAAGTTGGATGGAACTCCAGATGAGTGATGATCCTCTGGGGTTTGGATAATTAAACTATCTGGGGAATATCTGGGGAATGGATGAAAAGTATTTATGTCAATTCACAAGGTGCCTTCATCGGCCAACTCCATGAGTCTCCATCCATCTTGGAGTTTCAGCTTCATGCGACCAATTCTCTAGTTCCAACCCCATGGTCAGCATAACTTGGAGAAATTCGGAGACCACTTACCAATTCCAGACTAGTCGTGAAAAAAAGTCAGCTATGGAGAAAGGCTGACTGTCAGCTACCAATCGGAACATTGACCCTTTTGCTAGGATGGGGCTTTTAGTGCCGGTAGTTTGGCTTGTGCGCGGTCGACAGTCAGCCTGGCAGTGGGACACGATACGTAACTCGAGTCTTGGTAGGGGAGAGAAGTTTAATGAGGCTCTTTCTCCACGCTACCGGTCTGTCGTTCTTGATCCCCGTGGGGGTTCTGTTCTCCGGCTTCAAACGGCATGAAAATTGGGAGACTCCGCATGACCGAGTCATGATTCATTGGGCGCTATTTAAGTTGACTGTCGACCTCTTCGTGGGACATCGTCAAGAACCTTCTTTACTATCGTTCATAGTCTGAAGTTTCCCTGATTTTGAGGATCATATGCGCCTTTTAGATAGTTGACTGTCGACCTTGTCTTGTGAAACTTGAGGCGGTGCAGCATCATGGCTCACATCAGCTTGATTGTTCCAAGTGATTCTTGAGCGATTCTCGCGTATTTAAATCCTCGATTGGACGCGTTATGAAATGTAGATAGTTCTGTATCCCCAACGGACAAGCCTTCTGATTTAATCATCAACTACATATTCTGATATCAACAACTCAAAATGGAGATTACCAAAGTAATTACCCCAGACCAACACTACCTCTCTCCAATGTCACTAATGCATGCATCCACTAGGTCGGTATTATTGGAGCAGGCACCATGGGGGGCGCCGTCTCCCTCCTTTTCGCAGAAAAAGGTCTAGACGTGTCCATTGTTGATACATCACGAGCAAGTCTCGATAAGGTCGCGAAGAACGCGGAGGCCGCTGGACTATCGAAACGTATTCACATCTGCGAGGACTACGATAACCTCTGTCAAGGACTTGGTTCACCCAAGGTCTTTATCTTCAGCTTACCGAATGGCCGTCCTGGTGATAGTGTCGTCGCCCAACTCAAATCACGTGTCTCGAAGGGCGATATCCTAATCGACGCTTCGAACGAAAACTACGAACGCACTCAAGCGAGACAAGAGATTCTTCGTCCTCTTGGTGTTGCATATATTGGACTCGGTATCTCAGGCGGTAGCTTTGGAGCTAGATATGGTCCATCACTTATGCCTGGTGGTGAGAAATGGGCTGTTGAGCAGGTCCTCCCCCTTCTCTCTAGGATCGCGGCCAAAGATGACCAAGGCCGTCCTTGTGTGACCAATATTGGCACTGGTGGAAGTGGTCACTTTGTGAAGATGATCCATAATGGTATTGAGCATGGAGTCATGTCTAGTCTCTGTGAAGCATGGGAGATCATGGATAAGTGCTTGAAGATGACTGGTGACGAAATTGGCGACGTGTTTGACTCTTGGTGTGAGAAGGGAGAATTGGTAAGTCCGAAAGCTACTTATATATGAGCTTGCTAACCAGTCGTTATACAGAAAGGCAACTTCCTCGTCTCAATCAGCGGTCCTATCTGCAGAACCCGAAGCCCTGTCGACGGCGGCTCTCTCTTGCATCAGATCAGAGATGCCGTTGTCCAAGATGCCAACGACTCCGAAGGCACCGGAGTATGGGCCAACATCGAAGCTGTCGCCTCTCACGTCCCTGCACCAAGTCTGACCGCCGCTCATTGCCTACGACTTGCCTCAGCCGAAGTCGAGCAAAGAAGTGCCGTCCAAGCCTCCATCGGAACCGTATCTCCAAAGCCCTTCGCCGTTGCACCCGAGAAGCGAGCCCATATTCTTGAACAACTACGACAAGCCGTCTATGTCACAAGCCTTGCGTGCTTCATCCAGGGATTCGATGTCATGGAGCGCAAGAACCGACAAGAAGGCTGGGGCGTTGACATGACACGAGTCTTACATATCTGGAGAGCTGGCTGCATCATTAAGTCTGATTACTTTTTTGACATCCTTGATGTCGCATATGCTGAGGGCTCTGATGTGCATCCTTTGTGCAGACCTGGGGTGCCAAAAGAGATCAAGCAGTCTTGGCCCTCGCTCAAAACCATTGTGCTTGAAGGTCTGAAGGCTGATGCCCACTTACCTTGCTTGAGTGCCACTTTGGAATATCTCAAGTACATTGGAGGAACTGACCTTCCTACTTGTTTCTCAGAAGCTCAGTTGGATAGCTTTGGAGCACATGGGTTTGATCTCAAGTCAGAGCCTATCAGACATCTTCTAAAGGGTGAGTTACGCTTATTCATGAGTCAGACCAGAAGCTAACGTAATCTTACTAGGAAACCACCACGAGACATGGTCTGGTGCTTAGATGAATGTAAGATGACTCAAGTTCAACAGCCTTCTCAAAGAATATGGCTACTTTAGTCGCTTACTTATTCATTTCATGCTGTCAAACAGACACTGTTCTCAACAGGGGCATACGACAACCTATTGGTTGCTGCTTACAACCTTTTGCACCGAACTTAAGGACAGCAACATGCTGCTTGTCGCTTGCTTCCTCAGCTATAGTCTTACAAGCTGAACATTCACTAAGATTTAGCTATCCGGAAATTCTAAAAAACATTAGGCTTTCAAGGGTGAACAGGATATGATCACTTTGGCTTGAGAGCATAGTGCAGGGCGGTTTCTGGATAGAAGAGGTTGCAATCTGCAGAAAGACTGTCACTTACTTCATGGAAGGTCAGAAGTCATGCCAGGATGGTGCTTCCCTTTCGATCGATTTCCTTGGAAGTCACACATAGAACAAAGTACAGAGAATACTGAAAGGACACTAAAAGATTACTTTTCAATATTTAACGTACTCATTAAAAGATATCATATTCATTCTAAACATCCAGACAAGCTCAAGTATCCGGCTAGTCTAAAGAGAGGTTTCTTAGCCAAGTGTCTTCTCGCTTCAAGTCTAGAGCAACCCAGCCTCTGTTCTGGCGCTGAACCCCCGGAACAAGAAGGCTCCGTTTACCATAAGCTAAAGATATATTTATTCAACTATATCCAAAACTTTATATACTATTTACTTTAATAAAGCCCTAGATCTGTAACCCATCAATGATAAGTTGCAATTCTATAGCCAGCATCTGGAAAGTCTCCAGAGTGCAATGAATGGAATAATTCTCGACCTTGGGCTACTGTGGCCTCCCAAACCCTCGTAACTACAGTAAGGATTTCTGCTCACTTGCGCAGTCCAGATTCGCAGTCAATTGTCGGGAACCAAAGATGCTGTGCTGCAAACACTAACAGCGCCTTTGCAGTTTCATCGCAGACTCAACACTAAGTCAAGAAGGTATAAACAGAGATACCTCCGTCTCCACCAGTCTTGACATCAATCTTGACATTGTCCGTATTTGCCCAGTTAACTGATTGGGAATAAGCCCTGTTGGCGTTGAGAGTCTCGCCAACGAAGAAACTTCCGGGTTCACGATAGAAGTCTGTCTGGAAGAGTTTGATGTAGTTCCCGTTTCTGTCGAAGTACATATTTCCCACTTTGCTGGTGAATTGCTTCTTGGTCGAATGGATGTACCTCTCGCTCACCTGAGATCCGCCAGCCGAGTTGGTGTACCAAAGCACAAGGTCGATGACCGGCTTGCAGGTGGCATACGGAGGATCCAAGTCGTTTTGAACGCAGATTTCGGTTTTCTCGCAGACAACCCATTTACGCCAAACCCGACCATTTCCATCTCGGCAGAAGACCGTAAGGATGTTTGACTTGAGGCATTCAGATTTGGTATAGGTCTGGTCTGAGGCGCAAATACTACGTGTTGCAGGGGTAGCTCTGGCGAGTAGCTTCGCCTTTTCTTGCAACCTTCTTCATCAGGGTGGCAGTCATGCACAGCCTGACCAGGAGTTGCAACCGAGATCTCGTCGATATTGAAGGTAAGGGGGGTTAGGCCAGTACTGTCGACGGCCTGGACCCTCGGGGTGATATCCCCCTTGGAGCCGGAGACAGCAGCTGATGAGACCATTCCAGAGAGGATGAGTCCCACGAGCATGCTTGCGGTTGATTGAGGACGCATTTTGCCTGATTGGGCTTTGGTATTTGGTAAAGAGTTTTGTAGACTGCCTCGTAAAAGATTAAAAGCTGATGGCGTTGAGGAAATATTGATTTTTGAGGGAACTGTTGGCTTCTTAAAGTCACATGTCTACAGGCCTTGCCGTTAGTGAAGTTTGACTGAGTTGAGCACGAAGTCGAACAAGACGATAAGATATAAGTCCCTGCCAGATAGACATGCAGTCAGTGGTCGGCTGCTGGTTGGACAGCAGAGCAGACAAGGTTAGCAAGGTATAGATAGAGACCCAGATTAGCGCAGTCAAGTCTTCATTTAGGTCTGTTCTTATTGTTGATTTAATCCGCGTATACTAAAACTGTCGAACTAACTTTCTATCCCGGAACAAGAACTCGCGCCAGAACATACACGCTAACTAGTAAGGGAAAATGGACTGCAATGGGGACTTTTGATTTCGAAAGTCAGGTTTATCACATCGTTTACAAAAGGCGTGCTTGATTAATTAACTTCCTTGAACTCTGAAGCCATCACAAAGGGAGCTGATACTAGTGAGGAGATGGGGCTGAGACAACGACTAAGCAAATGCCGAGCCTAGTATCCGAACAATCGGGCCTTTCACCGTTTCACAGCAATACAGGAGGATTCAATGTTGTCCTTCCTTGACTTGCCAAGTTTCATATATAATTGAAAGTATCAGACTTTGCATTTTGATAATAAAGTACAGGCTGCTTAGGGATTCATTAGAAAAGCTACTGCCAAGATCAAGTGTTAACCATTCATTAGTTCTTTGCACTGCACTTACCCTTTGGACTATTCCTGAACTGGCAACTATGAATGTTGTACGTATAAAGTGGAGGCCGGCACTTGTGCAGCATCCGCGGACACGCCTGCTGTAGTGAGGCTATTACTAGTGGGCTGATACGCCGGGGCAAGAGGCAGGGGACAGATTTAGTGCGAACTACACCAAAGAAATCATTTGCCGAGTCTATCAAGGTTGCGGCTGCGTAAGATTGTCAAGAAAAGGCTGCTATCAGGTGTGGTGTAGCTATTATGGGCTGTTGTGTAGTGCCGAGTATCCCGATTAACGCATTTCATAGGGACTTTTTCAGTCTGTTGGCTTGATATGTCTCGTTGAAATGCCATAAGCTTTAACTATCAATCAATCAACCAAGTCGGGGTTACCACAGAATAAAGGAATTAACCATATTCCTTTGCCAATCTACAAAGGGAACTTTTGGCCAACCATCTCCTCACTTTTCCTCCAAAGCAACTCTGCTTCTGTTGAACTTGTCGCCCATGGTCTGACTGTATCGGTCATAGGGTCGGCAAGACGGCATTCGAGTAGATATGCACCATTATGTTCTCTTAAGATCAGTATATATGGATCTACGAGTATGGTAGTTTTTACTAACCCCTGAGATCAGGATCAAAAGCAGCAAACACGTGTGTTGCAGCACCGATCTCGGAGGAAACTGGGACGGTCGACCAATCTACCCAACCCCAGGGGTCTCCCATTGCACGATCAGCTTCGACTACTTTCGTTAGTTTAACATGCGTTTAAAGGCATCCCTTGAGTACTGACCCAAACTATCCAAGGTATCGAGATGTTTAGCCAAAGAAGTATCAAGGATTGCTCCAGGATGAAGCGAGAATGCTTGTAATCCACGACTACTAAGCTTCTTAGCAAGAGAGACGGCAAACAGCATATTTGCTGTCTTTGACTGCCCGTAGGCACTCCACTTGTTGTATCTTTCACCATTCTACATGCAGGTTAGCAATGAATTCATAGTGAAGTGTCGTGAACCCTTACACTGAAATTAGGGTCACCCCATCGGATAGGTCCCAAGCGGTGACCATTGCTGGAAACACTGACCACTCGAGGCGTCTCTGAGGCAAGGATCTTGTTGATTGTCAGATTTGTAAACAAGAAGTGCCCCAGATGGTTCGAAGCGAATTGGTTTTCGAACCCATCTTCTGTAAGCTTGAAGTCCGTCGCCATGATTCCTGCATTGTTTACCAATACATCGATCTTTGGAACATCTGGCCATCCATTGACCTCTTCTGTAGCTGCACGAACAGAACGAAGAAAGCCAAGATCAATAGTCAGAAGTTTTGTCTTGAGGTTAGGATACTTGGCAGCGAGGTTGTCTGCAGTTTGTTGAAGCTTGCTAGCACTACGACCAGCTAGAATCGCCAGTCCAGGTTCTGCGACTGCAATAGCTTCTACAAAGAGTGCACCGAGACCACCTGGGCTTGCGCCTGTTGTAAGGATGGTCTTCCCCTTGATGATGGGTGCATACTCTTGTGCGAGCTCGTGAACCGTAGTCTTGGAGGTGTGCTGTACCATATTGGTTGCTAAGATGTTTTCAATGGAAGCAGTGTATAAGGTCGAATGGTAGAAGATAATCTAGCTAATTCTGAGGAATAGTTCAATCCTTTTGTATTCTTCTTACAGCTGCAACTTTTGTGGATCTCATACGATCTGCAGGCAATGTTTCTAGGATAGTGTGTCTGGCTGGCGTCAGCCAGATCCTAGTGGAGTAACGATCCGAGGTAAAGACTCCAACATGATTGGTGGTTCAACTTCAGTTTCCTAGAGCCAGCACGATGTCCCTCGAGCTGTCGGATGTCAGCACAGATTCTCTGATTGGCGCTACAATAATGGTAAATCTGAGGGAAGATTCTGTATGTACTTTCTGAGTAGGTCCGGGCACCCAAGGATTGGAGACTATTGCCATTTCATTTTATCTGACTCTGCAAAGGATAGAAAACACCTTCTATTGACCAGCATTCCGCCATGAATATTTATTTATATTCGTTTATTGACTTATCTTTCACCAAAATATCACTTCTGTCAGGATAAGTTAAAGACTTTTCGGTAAGATATCATAAAGTTGAACTTTGGTTGGAGCCTTCACCTAGAACTATGACTATATTACAGTGTTTAAGTAATTGATTACAAAGTCTAAATGAGGGTAAAACCCTCTCTCTTATCGAATCCCTTTATCTGTCTTATTATTTGCATTCTTCACACCCTTTATTCTTGGGCAGCCCATCAATGCTTCACGATGGCTTCATCATCAACCGTCTCGACTCCCCAGCCCTCAAACAACCTACCCAGATTCCCAGCCGAGATCTGGGCTCAAATTTTCGATAATATTGAATCACTAGAGAATTTTCAGTCCTTAATCTCTGCTTCGTCCACCGCCCTTGGTTATTTTCAAGATGACAAGAGCCATATCCTACGCCCGTTTCTGGATAACATCAACGACCACATCGACACTGACATTATTCCTATTCTACTGTCCTCATTCAAAGTTAGAAAACTGCTGTTCAAAACACCGGGCATTACCCTATTACAAATCGGAGATAAACTTTCAGCGTTTTTGAATCCTCTTTTCAGACCTGACACTCCAAACCCCTTTCAACAATGGGATCAGAACCTGTCAGCCGTCATCAAGCTCACCAAAAGTCTCCGAAAGATCGCCGGCGCGGTGTGGTACTACACAGGTATCAGAGACAATTTGTGGCGTAGGATGTCGTCCTTCCCGTTGGCTAGCCGCTTCGGGGCACACAGATCCGAAGTCAAGAAGTTCCTTGTCACCTTCATATATCAAACTATCTTGCTCGACTTGTCTACTTACCGTGATGGCACCTTATTCAACCCTAGAACATCCATTCTGGACTCAGTGGCGTGGGAAGCAGCTAACCCGAATCTCGAAGCCGTTACCCCAAATTTATGGCAACCATCTTCAGATCAGGCGGGGGCTTTGGTTATCAATGACCGTGGGCTAGTGCATGTTGCAGTAGAAATTGCGCAAGGCCTCCATAGAGGAGGCGAGAACGTCGAAGGGGGATATACCCAATTAATGCCTGTAAAGTTAATCGGCCGTGGTGCTAGGGGACCTGGAAGATTTGGCGAATCGGGTTCGGTCAAAGTGTGCTGGGGTGAGACCCTAAATTAAGCGCAGGTTGCCAATAATGACTCCATTCACGTTGGATCCCTCTCATCTCTACACTTCCCTCCAGGTACCTTAGAGGAACTACGGTAGAAACAACCCGGGAGCGTCATCGGTGTCTCCGTTGCCGACGCTCGTATCCTGTTTGTCGGCTCGGCTTGATGGAGGGGTTCGTCGGCAGCACTCAGTCATGGAGTATGCGAGGCGATGTTATAGATAGTCAGAGGGAAAAGCTTTTTGGCAGGTGAAGACAGGTGGTCAAAGCAATATGGCTAGAAGGGCCTCATTTATTCTTTCGGGCGTTGTTGTTCGTGAAATATGGTCTATCCTCTCCTCACGAATGCGGAGGTTCGTTGATCTGCCACAAGTTTCGCGAAGTTGTCATTGACAAAATACAATCATGAATTTAATTGATAAGCAGAATAGATATATTGTAATAATAAAGTTAAAAGATATATGCATTATAATTGATAGAGCTGCGAAGGGGTATTCTGTGATGTAAAGCGACAAATTGTTTATATGTGTTCCAGCCTCGACCATCATCCCGCGTATCGTACAAGAAGTTCAAGCAGTAGAGAAGCGAAATAATAACAATAAGCATCAACCATATCCCATGAGTAGAGCAGACTGTCGTAGAAAAAGTAGAAATGGGCCAGCGTCGCGTTACAAGGTACACAATCCATTGACGCAAGCACAGATTCCCAGTGACGTACACAAGTCGAGGTTTGCCACGCAGTCATCTTCCGTAGAACAAGAAACATCATCGACGCAGACCTCTTGTTGGCAAGTTTGTCCAGCGCTACACTGCGCGGTTGTCGTGCATGAGTCGACGTCTGCCGGTGGACTGCAAACCGCATCCACGCAAACACAAAGGCCAAGGGCGCAAAGAGGTTGCAGAGATAACAGGCAGTCAATATTATCAGAACAGGATGAGGCGCCTCCGTTGCCAGTACTGTATGTTGATGCCCTACAAAAACCGGCTGCGGCGCATGTTTGGCCTGAGACTGTACAGTCGCTGTCGTCAGAACATGGTGTTTCTGCGCTCGTTGGAGCTGGTGTATTGTCCGACGTGACCGTGACAAAGCCGCTGCTCGGGTTTGCAGTTTGCTGACAGATCAGGTCTATACAAGCAAAGATGCCCAAAGCATTTGCGCCAATTGCTGCGACACAGTCCTGGTTTGTCGAGCACTCAATATCGGTGGCGCCCGGAGACTGTGGCTGAGTTGTCGAAGCTCCAGCTCCTGTAGTTGAGGTAGTCTCCTGACACAGAGCGTTGATGCAGACAAATAATCCCAACGCCTGGGCGCCGAGCGCGACAACACAGTCTTGATCAGTATCACACTCAACGTCAGTTGTAGATCCAGAAGCAGAAACCCCAGTGTTAGTCGCTGTCGCTGCAACGCTGGCCGTTGTTGTCTGTTGGCAAAGAAGATTGACACATGCAAAGATACCGAGGGCCCCGGCTCCAATGGCGGCCACACAGTCTTGGTCTGTCGAGCACTCGACGTCAGTTCCTTGCACAGACGCGGCAGGCTGGGTCGCAGCAGCACCAGCCCCAGAAGCTGTAGCCGTCTGCTCACATAAGAGATCTATGCACGCAAAGATTCCTAACGCGCTAGCTCCCAACGCCGCCACACAGTCTTGATCTGTCGAACAATCTATAGGTGCAGTGATGGTGGGAACCGTTATGGAGCCTGTTTGCGAAGCTGTAGTAACTCCATTCGTAGGGTTAGCCGTTGGCTGAAGCTGGCAAATGAGATCCACGCAGACGTAGATTCCCAAAACAGACAATCCGAGGGCAGCTGTACAATCTTCAGCATTTGCGCATGATACTGATGTTTGTGCGGATGGCGCTCCAGCTGTCGGAGTTGGGTCATCATCGCCGACTCCAGCAGTATTCGAGTCTGGGCCAAGCTGACATACAGCGTCCACACAGACGCACAAGTTGAGCCCACCGACCAGGCACAATGCTACATCCGCCACGCAGTCATCGCTAGCAGAACATGCCGATCCTGTCTGTGTAGCCGACTCATCAGCTGTTGTTGTTCCTGATGCGCCGCCGTCAGACCCTGGATTATTGCCAGAAACCGTGCTTGAGACTTGAGAGCCACTCGTTGTCGTGTCTCTAACGCAGACTGCATTAACGCAAGTGCATGGATTGAGTACGCCGCTCAAACACAACGAGACATCGGCCAAGCAGTCATCGTCATCAGTACATGGTGTGCCCCCGCCACTCTCTGTCGGCGTTGAAGGATTGGTGCCCTCGGTTCCAGATGCCGAGGTAGAGCCAGCACCTCCTGTAGTGGAAGCACCATCTGGGTCGGTACTCGGGACACATACTGCGTTCACGCAGGCGCAAATGTTAAGTCCTCCGAAAGTACAAAGCTCAGTGTCGACAACACAGTCACCATCATCTGAGCAGGATGTGGAGGATCCATCAGTGGGTGACGAGTCTTGGCCTGTTGTTGTGGTTGATGAAGACTGTCCACCAGTTGGCTGACCATTGGAAGAACCAGTCGTTCCAGTCCCTTGGCTTGGGTTGGCTCCCTGTGAAGTCGTCGCTGAAGGTTGACTACCACTTGCACTTGTCTGCCCTCCAGCGTTAGGGCCGCCATCAGTGTTTGAAGGTTGTCCACCACCTGTTTCAGATCCAGCTGTGTTTATGGAGGTCTGCTGACTGGCAGCAGCATTTGAAGTGCCTGAGCCTTGAGTTGCTGTGCCAGTGCTGTCTCCATTGCCGTCTGTAGCTGACGCGCCCCCGTTATTCATCGAGAGGCTGCCTGACCCGTCTGGCCCTTGAGTGCTTGTGTTGCCACCACCATTACTATCTGTTGGTGATGGATCTCCATCTCCGCCACCCGTAGGGTTTCCTTCAGGGCTTCCAAACTGTCTCGACGTTGATGTTGTCAATCTTCCAGATGCCCCCGTTGAGCCAGGGCCAGGGTTGACAATGGGTGCCCCGTCGGATAGGACAGAAGTTGGCGATGTCTGGCCTGTTGATCCTGCAGCTCCCGACCCACCTGCTCCCGAAGGCGAAGAGCAGGCGGATACAGAAGCTCCCGATGTTGCTTCTGGGCCACCATTGGACACAGGGTCGCTCGAGTCAGGGTCGCCGTCGCCGCCCGTACCACCTCCCTCTGTGCCACCAGTTTGATTTGGGGAGGATGCTGATTGCGACCGACTGCTGGACCCGTTGCCTCCTCCAGATCCATCACCTCCGGAGCCATTTCCTTGGCTACCCGTTTGGCTTGGACCGGTTCCAGCTTGTGTACTAGAGGTCTGTCTGCCATTTGACCCTGTATTACCACTATCGGGGTTATTGTCGGTATCGGGATCACCACCACCAGGTACATTACCCTGTGGTCTGGCCGTAAGTGCTGGTTGACGCGTTGTTGGTGAACCATTGCCTGGTGATGAGCCAGAGCCATTGCCGTCACTGTCTCCACCATTTGATCCGGAACCATTATCTCCCTGAGACCCAGAACCTGAACCATTGCCTGAGGGTGAATCAGACCCTGAATTTGATCCGTTGCCCGAGCCATTTCCATTCCCTGGACTCGTCCCGGATCCTAAGCTTCCACCATTAGAAGCGCCATCAGAAGAGCCACCGCCAGAACCTGAGCCAGAAGCATCACCAGACCCAGATCCCGAGCCAGAATCCCCTGAGCCATCACCACCAGATCCTTGTCCTTGTGTACTGCCAGTCTGCGACCCATCTCCAGAAGAGCCGTCGCCAGAAGCGCCCCCATCAGAGGAGCCTCCGCTGCCTTGGCCTTCTCCACCTGTGTTGTCGCCGTTCCCGTTGCCATCACTTGAAGAGGGAGATCCATCATCGCCCCCATTATTACCGCCTCCCTGGGTTCCTGCGCCCCCGTTTGAACCTGAGTCTGTGCCATCTATGGGAACACAAGCCCCATCTTGGCATGTCTCGCCAGTAGGGCAAGCAACTCCATTGCAGCTAGCTAGACCTGGACTTGGCGTGCAGATGTTGCCAATACAGACTTCATCACTGCTGCAAGCAAATCCTGGCTGGCAGGTTGATGTCGCTTGTCTCCGAAGCAGACGCAGGAGACGGCTGGAGGTTGTGCCACAAGATGACGGGTCTTGAACTGAAGCGCATTGGTCGTTGATACAGACAGTGTTGCCAGTACAGGCTGGGTTGCAAGTCGAAGCTGGTGACCCGGAGCCGGTATCTCCTCCGTTCTGGCCTGGCGAGGCTCCTTCAGCGCCATTTTGATCAGATCCATCTTGGTCTGCTTGCCCATCTCCGTTTCCCGAGCCAGAATTTGAGCCGGACGAAGAAGTACTTCCGGAGGAGCCGTCTGTGTCGTCGTCACCTCCAGCAGCTGAGTTACCTCCCCCTCGCCCAGCATCGCCTGAGGTTCCCTCTGGCCGAGCTGAGGTTGCACCATTTCCTTGCGATGAGTCGCCATCGCCAGAGGCGTCTCCACCGTCAGAACCATCTGACGACTGTGAATCTCCATTGCCGGATGCATTATTGTCTTGGCCATTTCCATCAGAAGATCCTCCATTTTGGCCGGAGGCATTGTCTCCCGAGCCATTTCCATTCGACTCACTGCCACCAGAGCTGCCGCTTGCTCGAGAGGAACTACCTTCGTCATTCGACTGTGTGTCTCCATCCTCATCTGCACCGGGAATACGTGCTCCAGGACCTCCAGACCCAGCACCGCAGGCGACCCTAGGAGTGTTGGATTGGTGAACCAGGTTGCTGATACACTGGCCCGAGACGCACACTCGGTTGCTTCCGCAGGGTTCTGAGCTGCTCCCGCACTGCGACAAGTCGGTTGAGATCTTGATGGGTACACACTCGTTGTTTGAGCAGTAAGATCCTGGTTGGCACCTTCCATCAGAGCCACAAGTGGAAGAAGTGCTCGAAGTAATGTTGAGCGAAAGACATTGTCCAGAAACACATAGTTGACCATCTGTACAGTTGTTCGGGTTGACTCCAAGGCCGCAGTTATAAGTGTCGGTCGAGATGAAGGCCTGGCGACAGTAACCGCCCTGGCATGATGCGCCAAGGGAACATTCGCTGCTGCTCTTACAGGACTGGACGTTGGTACCAAGTTGGAAGGGTACACATGATCCGTCAAGGCACCAGTTACCTGATTCACAGGTCGTATTTGAAGTACCGCAAGAACTGGGGTCTGAGCCAATGGCCAACCTTTGGCATCGGTCGTTGACACAAAGCGAACCAGGTCCGCATTGTGTGTTGGTACTGCCACAGCGACGGGAGTTTGCCGTCACCTGGATTGGTGAACACTTCCCATCGTCGCACTATTGGCCTGACTGACATGGCCCAGAGCTATTGGAGCCTGATGAGGAACTGCAGCTTTCGATATTTGACCCATCAAGAGGATAGCATCCGCCAGCAACACAGAGCTCTCCAGCTTTACATGAGTTGCCGCGCTTCCCGCATTGTGTAGGGTCGAGTCCGATTGTGACGCTTGTACAGCTCCCCCATGTACATACGCCAGGAAGAGGACAGCCTCCAGCATAGAGCATGCCAGTTTGCTGGTTGGGCTCACTGTCGCAGGGCAGTGTATGGGATGGGGTAGGTGAGAGAAGTAAGAATGAAGCCATCACGGCTCGCCAGTTCATGTTGGGAGCCATGATTGATGTTTGGTATTGTTAAAATTGGTATTGATCAACCTCGATTATCATAAAATTCCAACGAGATGATCCTTCATCTATATAGCAACTGAACGGGAGCCAGGTGCAGCGGCTACCATAAGTGACGCCCAGGCATCTTCGTCAACGGCTGGTCTTTCACCGGGTTGGCATGTCGTCATCTCAAGGGTCCAGGGGCTCCTCCTCCAAGTGACTTAATGCTGACTGCAATATGCAACGACATCATGAGTGGAAGCTTAACCTGCCTAGAGGCTCCCAACAGTTTCGAGCATACCTATCACGGCCAGTAATATCAGCGGACAAGACCAATTCAGGACTGGCTAACCTATCAGGCTTGAAGAGGGCCACTCAAATGAACTCCATCGCACCACAGTCGCCCACCGTGATTTTGGGGATGACCTCAAATCTTGTGTTAATTAGCTTGCGGATCCGTCATGTTTCCGGTCCCGGGGCAAACCTTGAGGTCCTCCCGCCAACGTTCACAGTAAACTCTCAGCAGAAACTAGCGCCCGGTTGGCACTTGAGCTCGCGATGAACGCTCCGGGTGAGCTTTGACGAAATGATGATCCGGGGTGAGGAGCTGAAGATCTCTAGAGACTTGGCGTCTGCTGTCGATCGCTAGGGCGCGGGAATGTCTCGGTGCCGGGAACAAGATGAAGGAGGGTCTGCCACTCCGTAGTCAAGCCTCAATTCCCCGGACTTTGTCTGGTTGCTCAGGACAGCTGCCGTTTTCGGCAGCACAAAGCGGGTAGGCTAACACTGACCAGGGCGGCTGTGGAGTTATCATTTCGGGCCGGTTCATTTCAGAACAAGCTCATGTAGCATAATCCTTAACGAGATGAATCAGATCCTTGGTTGTAACAATCTGAAGTAATTGCCTGTGGTCACTAGAGCTTCTTGAGAATTGGGTAGAAAGTGCCGCCCTCTCACTAATACTCAAGGCAACCACGACTCCGGGTGTAACAATGGAAAAACCTTCATCCAGTGCTTGGCAATTCTCATGTGTCATTCTGAAAGCACTCCATTGGTGGTCTTCATCTGATCTTGTGAGTTGATCTTTGAGGCTATCTCCAGATGGCCGCTCTTGGTATAATCAAATCAAGTGAAGATCTACATCAAAATATGAGATGTGATACTCTCATGTTACTCAGGATGGAACGACATCAACGGCTAGCTTTTACCGTTTACGGAGTATGGGGTCCGCATTCTTGGTCTAGATCTAGTCTGTATGACAACAGATACAGGTTCATGTTTACTCCTCGGAGCAGATATCTTTTATAGGCTAGTAGAAAGGTAGCATACCTCAAAATCAGATCATTTTTGTGGCAAAGAGTCCTCGGATATGTTCCATCTCTTTGATTTTTAGTTATTTCTCTTGCTTCCTTACAGAACTGACAATCAACAGGCCTTTGAATTCAGGCAAACACTACTATGAGCTAAAATATCCTCTTGAGATCTCAAGCTTTCTTGTTGACTTTACCGATGTCGCCCACTTGGATCTTGGCCTGCTCGCGTATCTGATGTCACTGTTTTTTTGACACTTTTTCCGGTTCTTGTTTCCGATGGCTTGCCTTGGCGCAGCCTCATGCCAGGGGTTTTCGCATTCAATACCAGTGTAAAGTAACTCGTCTCCTTTCACGACACGTTATTGGACAGCATTAAGCTGAACTCGGTCAAATTAAGCGACTGACAAGTGACCGTTTGTGGGAATAAGCTTGGTAGATCCGTGCCTTGCAGGGTGTGACAAGACATTTTCAACGGCGATTGTCAAGCTTTACATGCCACTCCACACTGACATAAGAGCTCTTTATTATGACGATCAGGCACAGTAACCAGTGGTTCTTTGTGATGTGAATCCAGATTCGTTTTTGACAGGTCGTTTTCTACAAGGCGCCAACGCCGTCCTAGGACTAGCTTGCAGAGCCTCAACCATCACCATAACCACTTCCAACGTCATGTTCGATACCCAAGACTGGGATCGGCATTATCAGATCATGTTCAACGACTGACTTAGAGAGCTCAGTGATGGCTCAAGAGAATCTCAAGAATGTAGATCCTTATTCGTCTCGTGCCTTCCTAATGATGGATATCCGGCTTCCAGGGCCCGCAAGCGGTAACCTCAATCAACTGAGCAATGTCCAATAATACCGTTAGTCACAAATCTCCAATCTCATGTTCAATTTATGTCATTCATCAAGCTCATTATGTTGAAATCCGCCCCCTCGGATGTTGGATTGCCGTGATTGTATCATGTACTCCGTTATGACCGTTTGGAGAGGTTGGAGAGGTTGGAATTTAATGACGTATGACGAGATTCAGTAACACAAGACTCGTCAATGAGATATGCTAGAAGTTATCTTTACTTCTGACTTACTTTTAAAGCGTCAATAATCTTGTCTATAGCAAGCCTGGTAGCTAATAATATTCACTCACAGTTTGTTATCCTAATAAAGGGTCTCCAAAAGATTCGTAGTTTAGAACCGGTATTCGCCTTCTCTGATTACATTTATAATTATTTGCTCGTACTCTATTATTTTTGACTGATTAGGATGACTGCTGTACCTGGCTACGAAGCTGATATGTCGATCAAGACGATATATCCAAACCCATGGGAATAATCATCTTCCACCATGATCCTGTCTCTCGGAAATAAACGCTTCACCGATTTGAACAAAAGTGTGATTAGGCTTTCTGATAAGCCAATCGGATTTGTCTTGCTGTTGGTGGCCCTGAATCACATTCCTTGACAAAATGATCCTAGCGCAAAAAGGCGTGACATCAGACAGTTGAGGAGCCAGGCTGCCAGGCCATGAGCATAGAATTTATGACCTCAATCACAATTTACAATTAGACAATTTTAGGATAACTAAGGATAGACTTGAGAGGGTTTCGACTACGTAGCCTAAGTTTGTTTCCTCTCTAAGTGGTCAAACAGCCTCGCTCGCTGGGCCAGGAATTTTGACGTTCAAGGGTCCCGTGGGCTAAAGTACTAGGTTTCAGTGCTGTCCCATTATCGGGATCTACCGCGGGGCAGCCGGTGAAATCGAGATCTAGCCAATCAGAAAGTGTTAATCTCATGCACCTGCGGCTTTACACAGGCTTGCGTCTGATCTAATTGACTGCTGACCTCGCTCAGGCTCGGTACTTTGACCATTGGCTCTTGCCTTGGTGTTGTGAATAGCTTCACTTCGAGTAAAGACCATATGGGGCTTTGAAGAGCCTATGACTGGCCTAGTTGACTGAAAAAATGCGAAAAGCAGCTTCCCTAGTAGCATAATTGCCCTCATGCCAAAGAGGCAGTCTGTAGGACCGGAAGGTGCCCTTCTCACTACATTCTTGACTTAATCTTCGATTGCGGATTTGCCAGAAAAGTTCATCCTAACACTTTCTACAAAATTCGACTCCTGTCGAGAAATTTTGGCCAAGGCACACTCCTCAAGTACAATCCTCCTCAGGTGAGTCAAGCGATTGTCAGTTAGTCCTGGGAAGTATGTACTGATTTGCGTATTGCTTAGAAACATCCCGGTGGAGGCGACAACTGGTTACCGGTCTCCTCACGTTAAAGTGTTTGCGACAACTTCTTATTTCTCAGCAACTCGAATAAGCGAAGCGTGTAACAGCTCCCCTAAACGACAACTACTTTTCCGTTCCGTTTTTTTTCAACGAGACTCAAATCAGTAAGTAATGGTGTGGAGTAGTTGTTTGGGTGAGCGCTGACATTATCCAGTGGCACGACCAAAAAAGAAATCAGGGGTATACAGACCTCCGAGCCGGGCTCGCGCCCAGGGAGGAATTCCAAGTGTCTTGCCCCGAAGTGATCGACCTTCGCCAAAAGCAACTGTTCGACCTCCAACAAAAACAAACCCTCGACCTAGACGTTCCGAAGCATATAACGTTAAGGTGAGTCTGCGTCCTAGTGTCATTGTCAGTAGCAAATACTGATCTGTTTGGGTAAGCTGAGAGACGATGCGCGCTCAGCCTTTTTGGGCTCTACAGGACTCTGCCGCCAAAAAGTCGAACTTGAGACTGAATCCTCCGAGGTCGTCGGCTTCTGCCGGCTCTCTACAAAAGCTCCCAACAAGTCCAACGGCTATATCCAGGTCAGCTGGGCGGTGGGAACAAGTTCGGTCTACTACATGAGTTATTGGTCTGGAGCTGGGGCCTGACCTGCCCCCCAGGTATGCAGATTAGCCACAGGTGTGGCAGGCCCAGATGTTTGGAGTCGACCCACGTCTGTGTCGAGACCCTCACGGCAAACAACTCGCGCAAGGGACCCAGACGAAGAACAGCAAGGGGATGACGATGACAGCAGAGGAGAAGAGGAAGCAGCTAGTCTAAGTTCCAATATATATATACTAAGCTTAGCTAAATCTATCCTAAATTTGGAACAGCTGGGTACAGTAGCTGATCGAGTTCAAGACCTGCGTGGTTTTTCTTGTCAGCTTCACGCTGTAGCAACAGGTCAGCCATTATGGTATAATGTCTAAGTTGTTATCCAGATGTGTTATTTACAGTTGAGCCCTGTGGCTGAGAGCTTATTCCAGCAGACAGAACCTCGATCATTGGGAGCAGCTGGTTAATTACTACTCCCTCAGATTGAAAGGCCTGTAGCTGCTGTTGACTTGATATATTGACATCATCAAGTACTTGGCTCATTTTCTGGACATCTGCTCTTGATGCCTTAATATCGTCCATCTTCTGAGTTATATCGGCACACTCTCGATGGCGGTGTGCCATTGTCTCGACGCACTTAATAAGACCGTCGCTTAGCGGTGTGGTCGCTTCTTCGACTGCCTGAAGGATGAGACCGTTGATCTTCGTGGTCACTTCAACCGCGATTTGACCCTTGATTTTGAGCGCCACTCGATCTCCGACCTCTTCGCATAAATCCCTTTGATGAGAAGCACACTCTCTACGAATGAAACCACAATGGCTCACCGGGGAGTTAATTGCCACTCCCTCCCTCTGTAAGGCGTCTCCACTCTCGATTTGATTCCGCAATGTCGTCAAGGACCTTCTGTTGTATATTCGCATTCGATGCCCTAGAAATGTCGTCGACCTTCTCTGTCACCCCGGCAGAAGCTGTACGGTAGATCTCGATAGGTGAATGGCGGGGCTGCTGCTGCCATGAGGAGACAGAGGCAGGGGATTTCTATCCTAAGAATGGCAAAAGGCTTAGGTAAACTTAGGATAAACTTAGGATATACATATATATATATATTAGGATAGGCTTAGGTAACTTACCATAAACAAAAAGGTGACAGCGCATGCGGCCAGCGGTAGGTGTTTTAGGTGCCTTTCTCTTCCCTCCTCGACGGTGAGGAGTGATATCCTCACCGTCGATGGCCGTCTGGAAGGATTCCGTTCGAGTTTGGACCAAGGTCTTCTTCCCCTTTCCTTGTGCCTTTTGTTCACGGTGCTTGATGCTCATGCCGTTATACAGGCGGGTGATATCGTGGTCGTCGAGAGAAACGAGGCGCGCGATGGTTTCGTCTAGACGAATGTCAGCAGCTGGAAGAGGAACGGCAAGGTGGACCGCAAGGTGAACGGCAAGGTGGACCGCAAGGTGGACCGCAAGGTGGACCGCAATAACTTACCAAGGGTTTCCGGGTTCCAGGACTCCCTCATCATTTCGATGGCTGCGTTGCGGAACTTCCCTCCGTGTTCGAGGGTTTTCTTTCCCTTGCGAACATTGATGGGAGTGCCAGTTTCGGATACGAAGGCTTCGAAGATGGTAAGATTGTCATCTGCGATGAATGAATCTACCGCCTCATTCTCGATGAAGTTGGTGACGTCGGAATCGCCGCTCTTGCGGCTGCTGGCCGAGGATCGCCTGCTGCGAGGACCGACCTTGAGGTCGGCCACCATCTCCGTGAGCTTTGAGACCTTGTGGGAGAGCTTCATCTGTCAGTGGAATCAGGGCTGGAGGATAATAGTAAAACAAACATATTCCTGGTTGTTGAGCAGCGCTGTGAGCGCGGGTGATGCAGATGAGAGGTCATCCATGACCTTGTAGAGGCCGCGTCGACTGAAGGGTCCCGTCCAGGCCAGCATCAGTTTTCGCCGGGGAGATAAAGACTTCGGGAATGTGGCTCTCTTCGGGGCGTGTTGGGGCAATGGCCCCGATCTCCTGAGACGCCTGATTATCTTCGATGTCCTGAGACATCTTTTTGTGATTTCTGATGCGCTTGGAGGATCTTAGGGGAATATTGAGAGAATGTTGGGATGGTATCGGGGGGACTTTGGGAGAGCGCTGTTATTGAGAAAAGGATAACACTGCTTGGTGGTTTGTTTGAAGGGTTTGAAGTTGGCAGGTGAATGCTTAGATTCGGATGTTTTATATGTGAAAAGAATTCCTCTTAAGAATTCTTGGGATTGTTGACCTTAGGCACCAATTATTCTTTCTAACAATATTTTGAACTGTTAAGCACTGTAAAAAATGACAATATCACTTCCAGTGTCACTGTCAGTGCCAGGTGATTCACTCCCTACCAATGATGCCAGTGAATGAGTGGCAAGCAAACAACCAACTATTAAGCAACCTTCCCACGCTCTCTTCCACCATTCCTGCATTATTCGTTTCTCGCAATCTTGTCACCATCCTCAAAGAGACTGCCCTCACCTTCTTTCCTCGTTCAATAAGTCCCTTACCATATCCTAGGTAGCTAGACCTGGCACCTACCCACCGACCACTATGGCAACTACTCAGCCGATTGAGTTTCCATCGCTCAGCGATAGCTGCCTACCATCAAGTGAACTAGACAAGCAGATCCTGAGACAACTCATACATGTTTGGGATCAACATTCGGACACATGGGGCGACAAAACCAAGCGAGAGTTCGTCGATCACGTCCTCAAAGGATACACCAGAGTTACGAAGACGAACCAGACTCAACCAAGTGGCCATCGACTCTGGGGAGCTGGCCACATGACTTTCGCTGTATGGGTAATTTTCCGAGTCACTTACGACGATGACAAACTCTCAAAACCCAGAGAGTGGCTTCGAACCAAATACAAGAACATAGACCCGCAGTCTTGGGCGGGCCCTGTGTCCGAAAAGCCAGCAAAGCTTCGAGGAACCAACGGCGGAAAGGCATCCTCCTCTAAGGGGAACCTTGGGTCACATGGGAAGTCTCAGGAGCCCGATTCTCCTCAGTCGATTGAGGCTATGGAGATCTGTGACAACCAGAGCGATCATGATGACATCCACGGCGACGGGACTTATAGTGACGACAGCCACGACAGCACTGATCAAGATGAAACAAACGTGAGGTTCTTGGTAGCCAACTCTGAGATTTTTCTGACAATTATAGGACAAGGCGATAACCCGAAGTAGGCTGAGGGCGGTAAAAGCTCCTGAGCCAGGCCGAGACCTATCACGAAAGCGTGGAACTTCTGATGCTTCTATAAATCTCCGTACAAAGGTGCAGAAAACAGGCTCCTCCAGAAGTTCATCATCGGCTGAGGCAGCCCATCTACGTGAGTCAAGACGATCCGAAGTAAGAAATAATCTCTAATCTACGAATAGTTGAGGCCTCCGGTCAATCAACGGCACACACAGCCAATAGCCAGTCTCGCTCTCGTCCTATGCAGTGGAAAGCTAAGCTCCAAGAGCTTAGATATCCTACGCGTGGTCTGCATCAAAGCCGGCCTGCACTCAACCGCACGGCTTCGGCTGGTGACCAGGCCTCTTTACCACCCAATCCGACAGCGATTTCGTTCACTCAAAACTCTTATGATCAAAATGCCTCCCGATCATCTGCAACTCCTTCGCGCCAGTGGGCTGGAAGTCAGGAACGAAGTTCGCGCCTAAGTGCTCCTGTTTTCTCTTACGAGAAGGTCGACGATCAGAGTGTTTCAGAAGACCCTGGAGATCGTATCCTGACTCGCGGACACTCAACTCAAAGCAACCATGTGAGAGCTAAGTTCGGGCTGATAGACCACCGTTCTGGCGAGTCTGCCGCTTCAGCCCAAAGTCTACCACAGTCGCTTCAGTGCAGAGACAACACTCCCACGATGGCTCCCCAGGCTTCCTCTGGCTCTTTCGTGCTCTCATCGAGTTCCTGTGGAAAAAAACAACCGCACACCAGAGAACCGCTTCCTCTTCGTCTCACCACCCGCCAGACTCTCGAAACCGCTGGCGATAATTTCACTCAACAGCCATCTGGTCCTCAACAACTCCCTCTTAACGACCCTGATGAGCCATCATGGTTCCGTCAATTCAGAACACAGTATTATTCTGACCAGAAGGAGACTCGCGAACGGACCGCATACGAAATAAAAAGGGAGGTCGCAGGTGTCGTTATCCAGGCAGTCCAAGATCTGATCCAACCGCTGAGCAATTCTATCACTCAGTGTGTAAACACTCTGGCAAAGCACAATGCCAACACCGCAGGAGTAACAGAGCACATCGGCCAGGCAGCTTCAGCAGCTCAGGAGCTCAGAGACATGAAACAGGTCCTCGACAACATCATGGATACAAGCCGAGTGCAGCTGGAAACCTCCCAGAGGGAGGGAGCAGCTCTTCAGGGGTTGCTGCTGCCAGCCATAACTGAACACCGGAAGGATATCGACGATCTGGCGCAACGCGCAGCATCTATCGAGGAACGCACGACAGATGTCGAGGAGTATCTGGAGCTTCAGCTCACCGATAATGGAGGCGTTTCAGCCCGCAACGCTCCTCAGGGAAATGAGAATGGGCATTATACTTTTGGCAATCACGAAAACGCGAGAGATTAAACCTCTAATATTCCGACATACCCTGGCTCGAATGCTAGCAAGCATACCGTTTTCCCATGGCACTTTCGTGTTGCCCATGTATCGCACAGTCCGAAGATACCACACGACAAATGCGATGTCCCCCTACATCATTTGTTTCGACTATTGCTTGCATTCCCATTGATCTTCACAGAAAGATCCCAGATGGATTTGTTATTTTCTTGTCGGTATTGTTTTGTCTTTCATCCGTTGTCCTAAGATCACATAAGACACCTTCGCTGGACTTTGGAGTCTATAGCCAGGTTTTCAGCACTCTGTCCGATTTGTGTTGTCTCCAACAGTCAGCAACCTTTCTTCCCCGGCTTATGACTGGGGTGACAGGACAGTCTCTTTTGAGTCTTTGTATCGCAGAGTCACGTTGTGATGATTTGGTTGTTTGAGTAAAGATTGGTTGTCTGTTTTAGATCGTATGGTAGCTTTTGTGACAATATACTTATTATTCAGGACATAGAGCCATAGAAGTCGTGAAGTAGTAACCCAGCCATCTCTGTGCAGAATGGATTTCGCAGCATAGAAAGCACACAGTGTAAGAGACAAAGCGCTAGGTAGAAACTCACAATTTAAAGGGACCACATACACGAGGCCCCCATTCAAACAGCCATCCCTGCCCTAAGTCTATAAGACTTTTTGTCGTTTAGGATTGATGTCCCAAGTAAACTTGTCTCCTGCCTCCCCAAGCCAGCCTTACCAGATCTCCCACGCGGCTGGTCCCGCGGGAATCGAGATCTGGCCAATCAAAGCGCCGCATTTAGATGTACCCCACATTCCATCTCGACGTTCGAGGAAAGAGAACTCACCCAAAATGTCCATGTCCAACCTCACACGACGGCCTCAACACCACGAATTCAACGATATGAGCTTTTAAATCAGAAAAAAATGATAAAAAATTCACGAAGAGAGCAAAACGAAATCTCCGGTGCGGGGAGTCGATAATTGCAGAACAATTGAAAACGCGGAATGATAACCGATACACCACACCGGATGCTTTGATGTTAGTCAGCGTTCGTTTTGAGGACTATACTGTCTTCTTCCGACTTCACTCACTCTCTGGCATGCCAATCCTAGGTCTGGGACGTGAGGAAGGCTATAGACAATCGCGAGTAGGGACATCGGGTCTCGTAGACGTTCACAGTGTACCATCATTGCGGCCGGAGTCAGTCGGTCGTGAACTGTCAATGACGGCTGGAATAATGAACGCTGTGTAACAGCGCAATGGTTTCACGTCTTCGTCGTCAATTTGGGTGGATCCGGTGAAGAATAGGTCAGCGTTTGCGTTATCACTTCACATCAGTGAACTTTGTACTGTTGTGGGAGAGAAACATTCGAGAGAGTCTGATTTCGTCATGTTGAATGAGAGAAATTATTCACAATGGAAGGAATCTCAAATACATAATGTCCTTTCGTAACGGTAAGTGCCACTGCAGCTGCATGTAAACTCGAGACGCCTCAAGTGACACCTCCCAAGCCACCACCACTCGGAGAATTATCTACACATCCTGGCAAACCCTCCGAACCTAGAGCCAGCTAATTCAATGATTACGATCTATTGAATACAGAATTACGAAAATCTTAGCAAATGCCGACATCAAATCTGGTCAATGGGCACGTGTGTTGACGTTTCCCCGCATTCTGGTCATATCAGGTTACTTGCTGGATCCGAGGGTCCCGTGGTCAAAGTCAACGTCGACCAAACACAATCGTTTTGAAACAAATCAAGTCAAGAAAAGGCATAAACGTCCAAGAAAATCAGTATGGTTTGTTCTTTTTCATTGAGCTTCGTCTATCTTTCTCTATCATATTGCTCATCAATCTTTGAACGTATGCCAGATTATTTTCATCCTGCACCTCTTCTCAGCCATTGCCATAGCGAGAACTCTCATAAACGAGCATGTTCAGCTCTCTAACCAGAAACCAACTTGGAACAATCAACGCTGACAGAAACAATTTTAGATTCCATAACCGATCCGACTCCGTAATGCTACTTAAGCGACGGGCTTGATGACAGCGGGGGGAGTGCCCACGTTGTTGCGGTTGCGGAAGAACAGAACACCCTTACCAGCACCCTCGGCACCAGCGCTGGGCTCAACCCACTGGCACATACGGGCGCTGCGATACATGGCATGGATGAAGCCACGAGGACCATCCTGGACATCGGCGCGGTAGTGCTTGCCCATGATGGGCTTGATGGCCTCGGTGGCCTCGTCCGCGTTGTAGAAGGGGATGCTGCTCACGTAGTGGTGGAGGACGTGAGTCTCGATGATACCGTGGAGGAGGTGACGACCGATGAAGCCCATCTCACGATCAATGGTAGCAGCAGCGCCACGGACGAAGTTCCACTCGTCGTTGGTGTAGTGGGGAAGGGTAGGGTCGGTGTGCTGGAGGAAGGTGATGGCAACTAAAAAGGTCAGTATAAATCGCAATTGCATGATGGAGAAAGCTTACCGAGCCAGTGGTTAACCCAGAGGTAGGGAACAAAGTACCAGATGGCCATGTTGTAGAAACCGAACTTCTGGACGAGGAAGTACAGAGCAGTGGCCATCAGACCGATACCAAGATCGCTCAGGACGATGAGCTTGGCGTCACTGTTCTCGTACAGAGGGCTGCGGGGATCGAAATGGTTGACACCACCGCCGAGGCCGTTATGCTTGCCCTTGCCGCGACCCTCACGCTGGCGCTCGTGGTAGTTGTGGCCGGTAACGTTGGTGAGGAGGTAGTTGGGCCAGCCGACGAGCTGCTGGAGGACGAGCATAAGAAGAGTGAAAGCGGGTGTCTCCTCAGTAAGATGAGCGAGCTCGTGGGCCATCTTTCCGAGACGAGTAGCCTGCTGCTCGCGGGTTCGGGGAACGAAGACCATGTCACGCTCCATGTTGCCAGTGGCCTTGTGGTGCTTTCGGTGGGAGATTTGCCAGCTGAAGTAGGGGACAAGGAGGGAAGAGTGAAGCACCCAACCAGTTATGTCGTTGATGAGGCGAGAATCGGAGAAAGCACCGTGACCGCACTCATGGGCAATAACCCAGAGACCGGTACCGAAAAGACCCTGCAGAACAGTGTATACGGCCCACAGACCAGCGCGGGTGGGGGTGGAGGGGATGTATTCGGGGGTCACGAAGTTGTACCAGATGCTGAAAGTGGTGGTAAGGAGGACAATGTCGCGGAGGATATAAGCGTATCCCTTGAGAGCGGAGCGCTTGAAGCAGTGCTTAGGGATGGCATTGTAGATATCCTTGATGGTAAAGTCGGGGACCTCGAACTGGTTGCCGTAGGTGTCGAGCATAACACCATACTCGGACTTGGGCTTGGCGATATCGACCTCGGACATGGACGAGAGAGATGTGGAAGAGGCCGAGTGGCGGGGGGAGTCTGAAGGAGAGACGGCGGCAGACTCAGTATCCGTCACAGTAGTTGAGGTGACGGTGCGTCTAAGCGCAGGGTTCTGCTTGGGCAGAGCCGAAGTGGACGCCATTGTGAAGAAGAGAGGGGGGGTTCACGGCCGACAATAGACAAAAGAGTCAAGAAGTCGAAGATGCCGAAGAAGAACTGTCGAAGGAAAAGAGAAAGGGAGGTGGAAAGGAAAAAAGAAGTACGAGACGGCCAAGGGGGGCTGAAGTTTTAAAGTGTGTCCCTTTCAACTGGTAAGGTAAAGGTACCTTTACCTTAATACGTGGATGCTTGCTCGGCAAGCGTTTTGTTGGGGCGTGGAGCCTGGAAAAAGGGCAGGTACTGTACTGTACCTTTTAGCTGCCGCGGGCGGGACAACGGACAAGCAACCCAAACCAAAACCTCTGGCCTCTCAGCTCAGCGGCAACACAAAGCAGAAAATGCGGCGAAAGCGGGCAATACAGGTACAAGGTGGAACGACAATGGAAATGAAACTGACAGGTCCATTCCTTTTTACTGTACAGTCCGATACAGTTTACCGCTTTTCCCTGTCTTTGGCAAAAAGATCGACAATCTTTGAGGGAGACAAGTAACATGCTACCACAGAGAAAGTTTACCCTGAATTACTTTCATTACACCAATCTCAAATGCTTTCACAGTAACCTAAATTGTTAACTGTATTGTTTATTTACATCTGAAGTTTCATATTCACACAAACTTGTACTACGATACAATTGCTACATGAAATCGCCGCTTCAAGGGAAGCATCTTGACCTTGACTTGAGTCGCGACCAAAAAAATCCTTACCCCAGAAAAATGCGCTAGAAAACGGGTCGTGCTTCTAACCCACCCCTGAAATGTGGCAATAGCTCCCGACGAGACAGTGACGGGGTGGCCGTCTGATGTGTGTCTTATGTTTCGGTCGTACAGCAGCTGAACAATTCATCAGCCTGTGGTATGCCCTCTTTCAACCTGCAAGTTGACGAGGCTTGCAGAAGGCTTGGTATTTTCTGCGGAGGGGGCTGGCTGAGCCCGCGATTAGTATTGTCACTATTACAATTAAGCTTCTGCTATCGGATAAATTGCCGTTCGCAATACAGCCTGCAATGTTCTTCTTCTTCTCCTGTCGTTGATTCTACTCGCCGATACCTATCCGTAAACGATACAGTAAGCTGCCGAGACCCGGCCCCGCTCCCCAACTTCGGCCGGCGGAGCTGTGGGCTTGGATAACCGCAGTGGCATGACTCTGGACAACAAAAGCTGTCGCCTCCAAAAAAGGCTTTGAGATTTTGCCATCGATGGATATGCAAGATGCTAGCTACAGTGCTTAATACCTGCCTATCATTGCCGCTGCCTCTTCAGCCTCTTAGTCTAGATCTTCACACCGCCTGAAGAATGGATCTGCCTCCGCTAACGGGACATGTCCGACTGATACACGAAAGGTGGCTTAGATCTGTGTATCTGATACACAGAGCCCGTCATCCATTTGAGTGTTGGCAGTGTCTTATCACGCATTTCGCCCTTCATTGGCGATTGACGGTGTTGGAATAAAGCGTGTGACCTAGACGAGCCTCACGATTCATCAGGCCCTTTCACACACTCGAATTGTTCGCCTCTCTCGAATCGGCTGCAAGCTTATGCGGGTCAAAGTGGCTCCAAGCTGGCTTAGGGCTGGAGATCATCGACATGTGAATCAGTCCCTTTTGGGTGAACGGGGGGAACCGGGAGGGGACAACGTCGACGTCGACCACGTTCAAAGGGGGGCACGCTTAGCGGCCCAGGCCAAGAGACAAGGTCCCTGATCGTGGCTGTCGCTGATTTTGTTGACGATGTGAATTGGATACGAGTCGATTGGTTACAAAAGGCGGGAGGAAAAGCTCAGACTACGGAAGACTATAGGGCTCAGTGGCTCAAAAGTCAGAAGTAAGAGATTTTCCTTACTAGACTTACCCTATGCATGCATTATAAGCTAAAATATATATATAAATAACCTTTTATTACTCTACTAAATTTATTTATATAGTATAGTATTACTAAGTATAAGATTAATACCCTCTACTTATAGCATATTTAAGTATACTTAGGCAATTATAAGGCTCTATTTTAATCTATATAGACTTATTATTCTATTATATATATTATCTTTCCTTATAAAGTATACTAAATACTACTTAAAAAGTAGTAAATGCTATAGTAATATTTATATAGAGCTAAATGATATTATAAATGCTATTTTCTGCCTATCTTATAGCTAGTTACTTACTATTAGTAAGGTTATTAACCTTACTAATAGCCTATAAGCTACCCTAGTAGTCCCTATATAAAGCACTTTAATAATAATACTAACTAAATGATCTTAACTAATCCCTTTAATATATAATAATGCCTATAATATAGCTATTAAAAGCTAGCAAAGAAGCATTATATTAATAGCCTATAGTAGCTTAATTATAATTAAAATGCATACTAAGTTTTATATTATATCTAGGGTTAAGGATATAGTTGCTAGTATAGCTATTATAAAATATAATAGGCCTTCTACTAGGTCCTTTAGCTATAAGAGCAAGATTAAGGTTATACTAATTGCTTTATACTTATTATATGCTACTATAGTTACATTTCTTATATTAAGCTTCTAGGCATTACTAGCTATAATAGAGTAGAAGCTTATTTCTAAGTTTAATACTACTATAAGCTTATATAGGCCTAAATACTTTAATAATATTACATATAATACAGTATAATTAAAGGATTTCTTTAATAAGGTAAATATTTTACTCCCTTTAAGAGCTAAGATTCCTATTAACCTTTTATTCTTCTATTTTAATAAATAGAATAATTTAAAAGAGAATACTACTATTTACCCTCTTAAGAGATATATTAAGTAAGTAGAATTAATAGAAGCAGAAAGAAGCACTTCTAAATGCATAACTAAGCTAAAGTAGGAGAAGGGAATAAAGAAGGAAAAGGGAATAAAGAAGGAAAAGGGAATAAAGAAGGAAAAGGGAATAAAGAAGGAAAAGGGAATAAAGAAGGAAAAGGGAATAAAGAAGGAGGTAATATAGCCTACTAAGAAGGAAAAGGGCATAAAAGATAAAATTAAAGTTAAAATACCTTAAGAGTTAGTTATAAAAGAGGAGGGAAATGAAAGTAATATAGAGAGCTTTACTTTAGCTGCATTTAAGGCATTTCTAAATAGTATAGAAAAAATAAATTATATAGAAGAGGTAGAGGAGAAGGCTATAGAAACTAATGCTTACTCTAAGTAAAATATAGCATTACTATAGAGGTTTAAGTAGTAATATATATATAAAATTGATGCGTGAGAATCACAGCTCTCCCGAATAGCAGGTTATAGTTAATCCGGTCCTTGGTGTTTATCTCACAACACCAAGGCCCACTCTTAGAATTGACCTGGCATACCCTTCTAAATACCTTCATTTTGCCTTATAAGCTATAATTCAGTATTAAATAGTAGCAATTGTAAAAGATCTATAGTGCCTAACTATCTATAATTAGCACTACAACTACTATCAAGCAACCTCTAAGCCTGCAGAAGGTTATTATTACCTTTAGTACTATTTATTAACCTCTTAATAACCTTAATTACTATTACCTATATAAGTGCTATTAAAAGCATTCTTAATAGCATGAATTATACCTAAAATTAGCAGTTATTTAATCCCTTAAGAAGCGCTAATTAAGAAGTTATTATTATATGTGTGTGCTGTAACCCTTAATCCCTGCCCTTGTATATACATTACATTATAGCAAAAAGCTAAAAAGGCAAAAATTTATACCTTGTATTTAAATTTAAACCTATAACTTTTAGCTTTTCTAGCATTTACCTGAAAAAGTATGCTTTACCTCGCGTAATTGCTAGTGCATATAAGTAGAAATTATCTCTATTAATGCATTCTTTTACAAAGTTAACCCACTCCTATAATAGTCTTACTTTTTCTTAAATAATTAGCCTTTCTACGCTAATTTTCAATTTAAAAGTACTAGTATTACTAAAAAAAGAGGCCCCTTAACTGCATTTACTTAGGTCTACTACTTAGTTGCAGAAATCCCTAAAGGGAACTAAGTGGGATAAATCCTTTAGCCATCTAACATTTGCAGGCAAGACCCTCTAAGTAGTATACTAGGATAAAACTAAGGTTAAGAGGTGCAAGATAGCTTAGTTAAGCGATATAATCTTTAGTGTAGGATAGCTACTCCTTATAGTCATTAGATAGGGAAGAGCTACTATCCCATTAAACTACTATTAAGGCATATTATATCTCTACTTGCTTAAAGTAATTAGTATAACTATAGGTTATATACCTTTTAATGTAGCTACTATATACTCCTAATTAATATATTATTTAATACTGCTTCTTTATACCTTACATGCTAAAGTCATTTTAAGGCTATTATAACTGCGTTTCTGCTGCAATGGTATGATCTAACTACAGAGATGATGTAGGTAATCTACTAAGCCAGCAACATAGCAGCCTATCCAATTCCATGCAACAATAACAGCAAGATAAGTCTCTTAACAATTGTAATGATAGTTAGCGTTTAGTATCTCCTTAATCTCTAGGTTATTAGCATACTATCTATCTATTAGCTCCTTAGCTGCATTATAATAATAAGTCTAGGGATAATAAATTAAATTCTTTATCTTAATAACTATAACTATAACTACAAGCCAGTTAATGCTCTATTCTCTATAATCTAAGAGAATAAGAGGATAATATTATAGATTAAATTATAAAGAATAAATCTATACTTATATAGAGAGTATACTTCTATTAAATAATAGAGGAATATTACCCTATTTAAGCTCTTAATGCATTTACCATTTAGGATAGTAATGTAGCCTTATAGATGCAATAGATGCTAAGTTGCTAGGTCTTTAAGTCTATAATTATAGATATGCTTATTAAGTATCTTTATGCTAGGCTCTTATATCTTAAGTATCTTCCCTGGTAGTAAGAGCAGGTGCAGTAGAGGTTTAATGTCTATGCATTTAATTAGTAAAATTAAGTAAAATTAATTACTGCTTATCATTTACATTCTGCAGAGATCCTAGAGGTATAGCTAGGCAGACTACTAGCGCCCTAAGATAATCTATTAGAGGGATCTAATAATGATCTTACAGTGCAATAATGATGCAAGACTACTATTAATACTATGCAATCTACAGGCAGTAATATTAGCAAGAAGATTTAAAAGAAAACACTTAGCATCTTTAACCTTAATAATTCTAATAATAAAGATCATTAAGGTCTTATTACTACTAGTATAGGTAAGATAATCTATACTAATATATATATATTCTATAAGTATTTCTATTTATTTAAGCATTTTAGTAAGTTTAGTCTTATAGAATACTATATTAAAATGCTTACTAGAAAAGCTAGTGCCTAGCTAATATCTAAGTTAAATAAAGCTAGTTATAATTAATTTCTTAATCTTCCTATTAATAAATTCAGTTAAAAGCTTACTAAACAGTTTAAGTATCCTAATATAAAGATCCTAGAGGATCTTCATTAAACTTAATTTACTTCTAAGCTTATTCTTTATAGTATTATACTTACCTAATAGGCTTAGTAAAAAGCCAGTCTAGCTAAGTAAGTTAAATATAATAAAGATTATACTATTATCTCTATACTATTTAACTAAATAGATATTAAGATCTTATATTTCCTTAAATATCTTAAGGAAACTATATTACTAATAGCATTTATTAAGTAGTATAAGTAATATTAAACTATAATTAAACACTTCTATTATTACTAAGATTAAGGTAATAGAGGCAAGTACTAATATAAGTCTAATTACTACTTAGGTAAAGATAAGGGTAATTAATTTAATTAATACCCTTATAATAAACACTCTAGCTTTAAGTAATAAGATAAATATAACTAATTAAAGCAAAATAACTAATACTATAGCAATTAACTATTACAGTTATATATAAAGGATAGGAAGAATAATAATAAACCAGGCAATTATTATTATAGCAATAACTAAGATTGCTACTCTTGCTTATATAATAACAACTATATTTATTATAATATCAAGGAAAAGAAGAAAGTTCATTTTAAATGGAAATATCCTACCTTAAAAGATAAAGGGGATAAATTTAGGTTAAATAGAGCTGATACTAATAGCAATAGCAAGAGTATTTACTCCTCTTAATTAATATCTTCTTAATAAGCATACTTTAACTATATAATAGGCAGTATAGTACTAGCAGATATTATAAAAGAGTTTCCCTGTAGCATCTACTATTAAGTCTTTCCTAGCTAGGCTATACTGTAAGAACATAGGGCCGCAAGATCTTATATTAGCTCTATGCAGTTAATAAGCAAGCAGGCACCTACTAAGTCTAAACATTACATCTATTATTATAGAGATTTTCTATCTTATAATAAGCTTTATAGATACCTAAAGTCTAGATATTCTAAGAAGTTAACTGTATAAGAGGTTGCTCTTCAGGTTAATAATACAATTGCATTCACAGAACATATTCCTGTATGTATTTACTATTAACTGCAGGTTTATAAGGTTAATAGTAACTATATACACCTTAAATTTAATGCTATAAGCTCTCTAGGAGGAGAGATAGCTTCTATTTATACTAATACTAGGTGTAAAAAACTAGTTATTTCCAGGGAATAGTTATAAACACTTTAGCATACTATTAAGGAAAAAATGCCTATCTTCATTTAAGGAGTTAATAATAAGGTAAGAAAGCTATATAGTAAGTAAGTAACATTTACATTTTACATTAATAGTATCTATTATAATAGATTAGATGCTAGCTACATAGAGTTTACCTATAAAGCCTAGATTTAAGATAGAATGCTATCTTTATTTCCTAAGGCTTTACTTAAGAATAGATAGATAGCGCTATATAGCATTAATATTATAATAACTAATAAACATTTATACTGCACTAGTCTAGAGGAGTTCTTTATTTCTTTTACTATCTCTTAGCTCTCTTAAAAGGTCAATTAATAAGTAATAGTAGCTTAGCTAATAATAGTTCCTGCTAGATAGATATATCTTATGCTAGCAACCTAGAAAGAAGTCCCTAAAGGAAGAACATTTATATTTAATAGCTATATTAATAAAGCCTCTAATGCCTTTATAAACTTAAGTACTGCTCTAAGAGTTATAATTATTAATAATACTAATAAAGATATTACTTATTAGAAAAAGCAGAAGCTAGAAAATATTAAAGAATATAAAGAAGAATAGATATACTTCTCTAGCTTATAGAAAGCTACTAGTCTAGCCTTAATAGCAATAGCTAGACTAATAGCCTCTGGTGCATTAGACAGAACTACTAGAGGCATGGAACAAGTTACAATCTCATCTAATATTAATCTTACTCCTGAAATTAGCGCCATCGCTGCCAGAGAACTTATTTCTTAAGCTATAAATAGCCCCTTAACATCTATCTTAGAGGTAACCCTTATAGGCGCTACTACAAACCTAATATGAGATATAGGAAGCGCAATTCTAGAAGATATTAAAGACTTTAAGCTGCTATATAAATAGCAGAAAAGGAATAAAAAGAAGTAGCCCCTTTTAACAGTTAAGGAGCTTCTAGAGTTAGAATTATTAGTCCTAGATAAGCTAGCTCTTGCCTCCTCTGTTAATAGAGAACCTAAGATAGTTATCTATAAGTTAATTCTAGAATTGCCTTAAGTGCTATATTAAGTATATATTTAGAGATAACTAAATCTCCCTAAGATTGAGACTTAGGAGGGAATTTATATCTATAATAATAGCTCTAGATTTACAAAGCAGGCTTAAGATCTATATACTAGGTATACTACTCTATAGATAGACTTAAGTCTTATTTACATTTTAGAAGGTAAATTAATAACTATACTTCTAATTAATAATTAGTATATGCAGAGAGTTACTTAGTAACTATATGCTTATAGGCTAAAAGATTAGAACCTTATTAATTAAATCTTTAATAAGCTATATAATTAGAAATAAATAAAGTAGGTAACTAAGCTAATGCTATTTGCAGCTCTAGTCTTTATTATCTAGAGAATAGTTAATAGAAAACCTAAGGGTTAAGCTGTAATTAATTTAAGAGCCTTAAATAAAGTTACAATTCCTAATAGCTATCTGTTACCTAGACAGGAGGATATTATTGTAGCCCTATAAGGCACAACTTACATCTTAGTAATTAATGCATCTTCCTTCTTCTTTTAATTTAGAGTTATACTAAAATATTAAGATAAGTTTATAATTACAAGTTATAGAGGACTAAAGAGATCTATAGTTGCTCCTATAAGCTTTTATAACTCTCTTATATATGCTTAATAGTATATAGATAGACTTTTATATCTATATTATAGCTTTTATTACGCCTTTATTAATAACATTATAATCTTCTCTAAGTCTGCTAAGGAGCACGCTTAGCATATAGATATGCTCTTTAGACTCTTTATCTCTAAGAACTTATCTATCTCTCTAATAAAGAGCTAGATAGGCTATCTAAGTGCCTAAATATTAGGATTTTATATTAATGCTCTTAGATTATTAATAATAGCAGAGAGAGTTACTGCTTTTACTAAGCTAGAGTTTCTATAATAGCTTGTAGCTCTTAAATAATATATTAGAGTAACTAGGTATATTTAATATCTCATTCTATACTATGCTAAGATTATAGAGCTATTACAGAAGCGTAAAGTTACTCTCTTAGCTAAAGGAAAAAAGAATAATAAGATTATTAATAGCAATAAAGGAAAGAGAAAGTTATATATAAAGATAACATACTATAATCCTATACTAGCAGAAAAGATTGCCTTTTAGATTATATAAAAGCAAATTGCCTCTAGGAAGGGTTTAGTTTATCTTAATCTAAAGAAGTATCTCTTTCTTTAACTTAATACTAGCATTTAGCAAGGCTTTAGAGCGGTTCTATATTATATAAAGGATAAATATATCTAGAAGGAGGGTACTTACATTCCCTTTAATGTTATTATACTTATCTATTTTATTAGCAAGATATTAATAGCAGTAGAGATAAAATATAGATTAATAGAGCTAAAGATAGTAGCACTAATCTAGGTAATAAAGAGACTAAAAGCATACATTAAATCCTCTAAAGGATCTCTTACTATATTTATAGATTACTTAGTAATAAAATAAATTATTAAGAAAATGACTTTAAATATAATAAGTACTAATTATACTAATAGAAGACTTATTAATGCTTTAATCTATCTTTTAAAGTATAAGCTATATATTTTTTATATTCCTAGAAAGAAGAACTTTATTCTTAATGCCTTTAGTTACTTAGAGGCTCTAGAGACTAATAGTAATGCTTATAGACTTTACCCTAATTACATTACACTTAATAATATATATATAGGCATAGAGTTACTTATATTTAAAAAGATAAAGGATAGGTTTATCTAGAGGTATCTTAATAATATAAAGTATCTACCTATTCTTAAGATAATTCTTAAATCTAAGGGTAAAGCAGTTAATGCTAATTAATTGAACGGTAAGGATGCAGTATCTGCTTTAAAGCGTAGCATGCCTTTTGCTCTAAAGGATAGACTTCTATATTACAAATAAACTAATAGATATCTTTGCTTATATATTCTATACTCTATAATTAATAAAATCCTAAAGATAGCATATAAGGACTAGAATTATCTTAGGACTGAAAGGATAATAAGGGAATTATTAGGACTCTTAATATACAATCTTACTATAAGAATCTAAAAATACATTTATAGTTGCAAGATATGTTATCTAGGATAGATAGATTAATAATAAAGAATTAGCAACTATATGCTAATACATCCCCCTATTACTCCTATGCATACTATTATAATTAACTTTATTACTAATCTTCCCCCTATCTTATCAGTTAGAAGCCTATAAGCAATTAAAGGATTTAATCTCTTCAATTAGCTTATAATAGTAACTTGCATAGCAAGTAAGCGTTATCTTCTAATCCCTAGATACTTAATATATAGCGCTAAAGACTAGGCTATTACCTTAGCATAGATGCTATTAATAGCAGATTAGGGAATTCCTAAGGTTATTATCTCAGATTGCAACAGAAAGTTTACTTTACTATTCTAGTAAAAGCTATAAAGTAAATTTAAGTGTAGACTTGCTATAACTATAGTATACTATCTAGAAGCTAATAGTCTATCTAAAAGAAGAAACTAGACTATTAAGATTACTTTATACTTTTACTACATTAAGAATCCTTTAGCAGATTAGTCTTATATTCTTTTAACACTTTAATAGAATCTAAATAGAGCATATAATGCTAGAACTAAGATAAGTGTATATAAATTCCTTTATAGGTTTAAGCTAATAAGTGCTCTTAATCTTATTATCTCTATAGAGGATATTATAAATCTTCCCTATCTCTAAGAAGTTATTTATAAGAAAGCTTAACTAGCTATAGATTTTACTATAATAAAAGGAAAACGTTAGTATAATAATAAGCATTATCCTATTACATTAAAAGAAGGCAATTGCATCTATCTGTAACTTTATAAAGGCTATAATCTCCTAGGAAAGCTATTAAAGAAATAGTTATAGCAGTAAACTAGTCCCTTTTGCATTAAATAAGTTATTAATAATCTAGCCTATAAATTAGAGCTTCTAGATTAGTAGAAGATCTATCTAGTTATCTTAGTAAAGCATCTTCTTCTAGTGCATGCTAATGACCTTATTAATAAATAGCCTAGGCCTATAAAGGGAGAACCTATTAATGAGAATTGCTATGAAGTTAACTTTATTATTAAGAGATAGGTGTAATGCCTTAGAAGGAATGCTACTCCTTTTAAAGGATTTCTTATTTAATAGAAAGGATAGGGTCCTGAATATGATTAGTAGGTAAAGACTGCAGATATGTTAGAAGAGCTTGTAGAGTCCTTCTGCAAGAAGCATCCTAAGCAATTTGCTAATAAAGGACTGTAAAGAAGCAGTTAGATAAAGAAGATCCTAAAGAAGATCAATTAGGGGAATTGATTAATATGGAATATGTATATATTAGATGATAATGGAATAGTTGAGGATGACTGGAAGGTTTCTTTAGAGGCTGGCTGTATGATGCGTGAGAATCACAGCTCTCCCGAATAGCGGGTCATAGTTAATCCGGTCCTTGGTGTTTATCTTACAACACCAAGGCCCACTCTCAGAATTGACCCGGCATACCCTTCTGAATACCTTCATTTTGCCTTACGAGCTGTGATTCGGTATCAAAAATGCCTTCTTTTATATTATATAAGACTATATAAAGTTAATCTTATTAGTATTAACTGCTTCTTAGTTTAGGGTTATAATATTAATATTATAAGTAGCTAAATAATCCTATATGCAATTAATCTCTCCTGTAAGTATTAAAAGGAGTCTAATAGCCAGTTAATGCCTATTAAGCATATACTCTCCTAATTGGCCCTATAGGAATAGGTATATAGAGTATTTTAGGCTATTAAGGCTTTTAGTAGGAAAGACTTCCCCCTTAAGAATCTTATTGCATACTTTAATTATATCTTTAGGTAAATATGCAGTAATATTAATCTAATTGTTATTATAAAGCTCTGTAATTATCTGTAGTTAATCAGAAGGGATAGGGAAAGTAAAGTCTTCTACTTCTTAGGCCTCTAGTTAATAGTATAAGACCTAAGGCTAACTAGAAATAATATATAGCCTAGTAGGTTATTTATATATATAATGTAAATTCTAAAGCATTATAAACTTAGAGAGCTCTATATATATTATTAGCATGTAGAGATATAGAATTGCAACTTAATCTAAAATAGAATCTAGTAAAAAGTTACCTTTAGTAGTAATTCTAGTAAAAAATGCCTATTTATAGTTAGTATATATAAGTACATAGAGCTATATAGGGCTATATACATGCCAGTAACCTACCTAACTATCATTTAGTTAATACTATTAGCTCTTAATCCTTTCATTTTATATACTTTTACTATATATCTAGCAATTATTAAATTAGATAAATTAGTCTATATTACCTCCTATAGTATTATATAATTATAAAAGGTAATAATATGTATTAGCTATAAGGAGGGTTTTATTGCTATAATTAGATTAGACTATAAGAGGTATATAACCTTGGCCTTTAATAATATAAAGATATTACTTAAGCATACTGCATAATGTATTAGCTAATATACCTATATAGAGCTATATAATATACTGTAAGTAAGCATTAATAGAAGCATATATACCTATACTCTAGGCCTTTAGCTTATTATAAGCATTAATTAACTATATAAAGTTAGAGCCTAGAGCTGTCTATTCTGTTTAGTAATGCTATATTATATTCTATTAATTAGAGATATTTATAGGTAAAAAGCTTTAAAAGGCTTTATATATAGTATCTCTACTAAGAGATAATTCTTACTAGTAGATGTAGATATAGAGATAGGTTTAACTAAATGTTTAAAGCTTAGTGCTTAGTAGGGCATTATTCTTAAAGAATTTATATAATTTAGCTAACTGTACTGCTTTTTACTTAGAAGTAAAACATTAATATATATTAAGGTCTTATTATATCCTCTCTAAGCCTATAAGTGTAACTATAAAGCCTTCCTTTTATAGTTAGCATAGGATATTCTTATCTTTAAGAACATTATAAAAGAAGAGCTCTTTAATATAGCTTTATAGAGCTTTAGTATCTTCTATATAGGCTTATTTAGTAATTAATATTAATTAATCTTCTTGCTATATTTTAAAGTATTAATTTAATATTATATAGAATATAGATATATTAAACTCTGCTAATATGCGCTTTATAAGCTTGTTTATAGTATATTACTTAATATCTTTCTATTGTTTAATTTAGGAGCAAAATGGCATTAGGTCTTTTAAGGGGTAACTGAATATACTTATTATAGGGGCTTATAATATCTTATATAAAAAAGAAAGAGTGCTAGGTAAAAAAGCTTATATAGCATTTTAAGACTATATATACTAGTAGAAGGTTATATAACCTTAATAACCTTACTAATTATAGCATTTTATTAGAAGATAAGATAAAATAATTAAAAAACTTTTTACCCTAGACTATATATACTATACTGCTCTATAATGCTTAGTATGCTAATAAAAACCTTTTCTCTAGGTATATTGTAGTATTCTGTAGTACTTAATATATTACTGTAAACTCTATTATGCACTTAAAATGCTTATTATAGCATTATTAATTATTAAATTATATCTTTAAAAATAATAAAGATAAAGACTAAGCTACTATAGCTATATTAATATTAGTATTGTTTTAAAGTAGCTTATAGGGTGTATAATTACCTTAGTTCTTGCTTTTCTTAGCCTTCTTCTTCTTACCCTTTATAGAGTCTATAGCTCTTTTAAAGAATTTAAAAAGCAACTAGCAGGTAGTATAATTAAGTAAATTAAGGAGCTCTATAATAGCCTCTATAATACTATCTAGTTCTAATTTACTATTATTATTATTACTATTATATTTACACTTAGAAGCTATTTAAGAGTTAGTATAAAAGTAAATAAGTCTATATATAGTACTATATATAAGAAAGAGAGTACTAAGGCTTTAAATAGTTCTAATTACAGTTAGTATACTTAGTAAGCTTAGAAAGGTAAATATAACATTTAGTAAAAGCTCTATTCTCCTTCTTGCACTTATTATAGACTTCTAATTTAAATTATAGGATACTATAAAGGTAGCAGAGCATAGTATTAGCATTCTAAGAAGAGAATGTTATAGCATAGGGGTTTATAGTTCCCTTTTTAAACTCTTATAGCTTAAGTTTATAGGGCTTAGTAGGTTCTTAAATAAGTTAGTATAATATAGTATAAAGCTTTATATAGTATATAACTTATATCTTAAATATTAAGGTAAATAGCCTTAATACTCTTATAGTTATACTTCTTTAAAGCATAATAGAAGACCTAAATAGTTAAATTAGGCTACATAGTAGGTCATTTAACAGTCTAGTTAAAATTACTAGTGCCTTTACTATAGATTTCCTTAGGAAGATACTTAAAGCAGTTACCTAAATCCTTTTATAGAAGCTTCTTTTAAATTAAATAGTCTTTATCTTAGTTATATATTATAATATAGCTAATACAGTTAACTTTATTACTATTAAAGTTATCTTTACTACTAGAATTAAAGTTATCTTTCTTAAGGTCCTTCTTAGTAGCTTCTTTAGCTTCTTTCTTTACCTTTTTAGCTTCTTTAGCCTTCTTTCTTGCTATTTTAGCCCTCTTCTTAGCTGCATTATCCTTCTTCTCTTAGGCCTCCTTTACAGCTATAGCTTCCTTTTTAGCTTTATGTAGGTCCTTAGCCTCTTTAGCTAATTATATTTCCTTCTTAAGCTTTATCTTATGCTTCTTTAGCTTTACCTTTAGCTTAGGTAGTATAGTACTTAGATTAAGTTATATATACATTTATATAGATAGAATCAGTTTAGAAGAGGGTATTAATACTATAAGAAAAATATTAGCAATTAACTATAAATTAAATGTATTAAATGCATATATAATAGGATAAAAGATATATAAAAATAAAGCTCTTAATTGTATAAAAATGATAGAAGCTATATAGCATTAATTAAGGGTATATGTAAGGTAGGGGATAGGTTTATATAAAGCAAAAGTTACCTGCATAAGCGCTATGGTGCAGGTGCTAAATTAGGTAGGGTAAAGTGCTTATAAGGGAATAAAAATAGCATCATATGAAAGATCAGAAGCGTGTAATTCTGAAAATACATTCATCAGGTCATATAAGGCTATTGCAGGTGTATGCAGGCAAGGGAAAGTAAGGAATTCTTACCTTATAAGGTGTATTAATTTTAGAGGAAGAAAATGAAGCTAAAGCTAGGATTGCAAGGAAATGTGTATTACGTTATTACATAACCCTAAAGGGCCCATTTTAGCTTATATAAGGGGCCTATAATAATTCAATTTAAAAATCAGATAGATACAAATGTAACCTAGGGCGCCCTACGGGGGGGGGTCGGCCTACTACGAAATGACTTTTGAGCCACTGAGCCCTATAGTCTTCCGTACAGACAGCGGGCAAGGGAGATAAATCTGGTCAAGCCCAACCCCGGTTGCTTGTGGAGCTTTTGATACCAGTGATAGAGAGTTTGGGCGAGATAAAATCGCCTCTTGAAGGTATCGAGGTCGTTGCAATCATGGTTGGCGGCCTCTTGATACGAATAACGAATTATCGCATAGATGGCTAATAAAGAGTTTACGACTATCGACATGTGAAAATGTCGTTGTTTGGAGGACCAACCGAGGTGAGAGGTCAGCTCGTGCTAAGATAACCTTAGTTGTACGGAACGGCTATCCGTCCATCGGGGATGAAGGTACAGAGTACTTGTGAATCTCAATTGGGGTCAGGAAACTGTGTCTGGTCAGGTTTCTGTACAGCTTCATTTGCATGTCGTAGGCCAAGATGTCATGTCTTTTGCACAAACGTGGGGAATATTGAAGTGCGGCACAGCACGAGAGTGCATTACCGGGAATCGACCGGCTAACCTGATGTTCCCTTGACATGTTAATTAGAGCAATGGCCATTCAGGGGTCACTCGAATTCAAGCCTTTTTCTCGCCGTGAAACTCGAATGAATTATCCGGAGCATTTCTCTGTTTTCCTTTTGGTGGAGAAAACGGATGTTCTGATCCATTCTGGTAAGGAGCAAAAGCAGGAAACCATGTCAATTGGTAGAATCTGGGAAATGCTCGAATTTTTTTCTCGTCTTCCGTTCTGTTGGGAATTTTGTTGAGTTCCCTGGGCGGGACCCCTGGTCTTGGCATCACAGTCCAGGGTTCAGAGGGTGGGGCCAGTGGGGGAAACCCGATACAGCAGCACAGCACGGCTGGATGGCTGTGGCGTAAACAGGGGAGAGCAAATGGCCAGTTGATTGCTCGTTTGACGTGCTTGATCATGTTTGAGAGGATGTCAAGATGGCAAGAGGGAGCATTGACGGTTTGACCAGTTTCCCTTTCCTGACAAGTTTGAACCTTGTGCTGCAGCGTAGTAACGATTCAAAGAAGAAAGAAACAATTTTAGGCGTCTGCCCCTTGTTCCCAGGGTCCAAAAGCCCCACGTGTCGCTCGCTTGTTTCCCGTTTTTGTGGCGGCTCTGTCTGTCAACCCCGCCTTGATACTCAGAACCCAAGCAACATACAGAGCAGGCATCACTCTCAATACCTAACTGCTATGATCGTTATACAAGTTGTACATAAGGCAAGGCCGGTTTTACAATGCATACTATTTGAACAAATTCACTCTCAAGTGAGAGAAGTAGCATCAACACTTTCCTGGCAACAAAGAACAGAACAGCTGTCTGGTCGTTATCAAGATACTCTCCGAGAACATCTTCCGGAGTCAGATCATGATGGTTCGATATCACGAATTTATGTCGGTTCCTGTTTTCGCCTCAACCACTGGGATCATTAAGTCTTCGCAATCTGCATTTGTTGAATAGCTTCCCTGCTGTTCGTATCACCTAAGGGAGCTAGGGGAGAAGGAAACTTAGGACCCCTATCCTAAGTGATGAAAACATCTAGGCAACTCTATCCTAATTGATGAAAATACTTAGGCAGCTCTTGCCTAAGCTTAGGGGGCTCTTTACCAATTTTATGTTCGCATCCTCCTCCCAAGTCTCCTGATGTACTGTACAAAGCGTCCCCTCCACAAGTCCAAAGCCGGGGTCCAAAAAGTCACACAGTGGCTGTTGTATCTTCCAAAATACCAATTGCTGCTGAGTCTCCCAGTCAAGATCTGTGGTTCATTCTGGGGCCCCCCTCCGATCGAGGTCCCAATTCCTCAAGTCTTTCCAGCAGGGTACGATTCTGGGTCCTTATCAATTTGTTCTGCCGTCGAGTTGACATGTTGTCAAACTCGACGGTGTCCTCCCGAAACCCTCTTGGGTGGGAACGGTTGTTGGTTTCACGATTAGCCACCCATGTGTCTGGGTATTGCGTGTCCGGCCTGTTCTGTCGTCCTTGCATTGGTGAAGATGCTCTTCCTGGAGTTCGTGGCACCGGGGGCCCTCTGTTAAGCTGTTAGTATGCGACGTCCGCCTCACTTCCGAGTATGTCCATACCTTGAAGGTGACCGTTGCCTTTGCCGCTTTGGGTGATTGTCGGATACGTTCCTGTTGGGAGTGCCCCGACCGAGGTGAGGGGAATCATGAGTAGGAGTAATTCTAGGGACAGGCTCGACACTCTTTCTTTTCCTTCCTGCCACATTCTCGTTCGATTCCGGTAATGAACTTTGATCACTGGTAGCCATTTGGGACGGCATAGCACGAGGGATAGGGACCTGCGATGTCGAGGCGGTCTCAAAGTAGCCTCTATACATCCGACAAAAGCGTTTCGCAAAGACCTTGTTCCAAGAGTCAACCAGAGTATCTAACTCCGGTTGACCCTGAGATACCGCAGGCAAGCGACCTTCTCGGAGTAGTGTTCGTCGAACGAGGCACCAATACTCCACACACTCCTTGAGAGCTTTCCAAGTTTTGATCTTTGCGGCCAAGTTACGATCAAGCTTCTCGTTTAGAATCTTGGTCCAGAAGGGCCCTTGGTCGTGGTGGAGCGCTAAGGGCATGGCGAGGTACTCTTCTGTTAGGGACAGGCACATTTCTATGGCCTGACACTTTTCGTTTGTTGTGAACGATCTTTTGCGAATGTCTTGCTGGGTTTGAGGAGTGGTGTTCCCATTGTTCACATTCTAACGAGGTCAGTAAAAGCACGTTTGAAGGGCAAGGATACAAACATTGTTGGGACGCCTCGCTTCTCCTTGAGGTTCCTCGAAGTCGTTACTCGAGAACATTGGGAGATGTGGCCGCCATCCTCGGTCAGGTCTGGGACCTATCGATAGAGCGGAGGGCGAAAATGGGTTTCTGGTCCTGGCCCGGGGTGCGGCGCCTGCCTTGCTAACTGTCGACGCTTCTGATACTGTCCCTAGGGGCGTCGTGTTTGCTCCGGTGCATGTGGTGGCTTTGTCGGCCATGTTTTTGTTGTTTGAGTTGTTGCTAGAGAGCATTATTTTGGCGGGAGATTCGCTCAAGTCGATTATGTTGCTCCTCGCAGGTTCTTTTCCTTTGGGGCTGCTGTGAGTCAAATGACTGTGTGACTTCATTGCTGCAAAACGTTACAAGAAGAAGTGATGTTGCGTAAGGTAAATCGATAGGTAGCTTTGGTGAGGGCTAGATGTTTGGCAGTGCCGTACGAATATCTGCAGAGAAATGGCCCACTGGCTGCACGGCCAAACATTCAGCACTCGCTCAGCCACCGCAACAGCTTGTCCTTAGGGTGATTTTAGGATTGTATTAGGGCAATTAAGTGAAGTATTGTATACCATCATCTTGTTTGCCTCATATTATGGATACGGAAAGACTCGGTTCACGTTTGCAAGTAAGCACTCAACTGTAAAGTAGCCTGCAGCAACTCTTCATATATAGAACTCTTGTAATATTACGGCAAAGCGAACAGATCTGTACCAATACTGACTTCTGATCTCCTCAGTATCATATCCCTTCCATCGTATCTCTATGAGCAAGTGGTTCTTCCCAAACACCTATACTACAAACTTCAAAGTTACCAATTAACCCTCTTGTGCTCCTCGACCTAGAGGCTCCCTATACCGCTGACTTCCAGAAAATAGTTCCAAGTATCGTATTCAGACCCTTGGCAAATATGAAGCAAACTTGATCGCAACAAGGGAAAGGCGAAATGCAACTGAGATCAAAACTCAGGGATCCTGTTCCACGTCCAAGTTGGATAGTGAAGTCTGAATGATGTTGTGACGGGTGAAGAGATGCAATCGAGATTAAAACTCAAAGATACAGTCCACATCCAAAATGGATTGTGAAGTCTGAGTAAAGCTTTTGTGTATGACTTCTGGTCACATGTTTTCTCTATCCTTGTCGTCGGCGCATCTCCCGAAGCGCTGTGTACAGCATTGATTCGCGAGCGCTGGGCGTCATGGCCTGGAACTCAGCAGTCTCTTCTCGAAATCTTTCCTCTGGAGAAGGACAACGCGAGACACTTTTCTTAAAATTAAAGGGTGTATTTGCTTGTCGCGCTACATCAGGGGACACAAAGAGACCAGGTGACACTCCTGTCGTCTCCTCAGACTTGGGAGCAGTGGCAGCACCCCTAGGAGTATCCCCGAGTTCAGGGGACACCTTGCTCTGGGCTCTGCTTCTTTCCTTTCGCTCGCTCTTCTTTTTGCTAACTCGAACTGCAGGGCTCGAGGAGTTGGGAGGAGGTTGCGTCGTTGCGGAGGATGCGCGACCAATGCTCGAGCTAAAAATGTCCTCAAGAGATGGGAGAAACTCAGACGAGCAAGCTGTAGAGGCGGGACTGTATTGGTTTTGATGAAGTCGTTGTCTCTTTCTACCCACGGGGGTCGGTGTGCTCACAGTAGCGAGCCTTTGGTCCATAGACTTGCTTCTGATAGCAAGAGCAGGCTCCACTGAATCCGATGCTTTTCGTTTTCGGGAGGCCACTTCTTGTTCTTCTTTGTCCACAGAACGAAGTACAGCGGCCGCTGTCTCTGTCTCGACTTTGGCGGTTACAATCGTATCCCTGTATCTCTGCTCGTAGCGACGGAGCTGTCTCATGACCCGCGGAGTAACGATCGGGGTACGAGGCTCGATTGTATCTATGATGGATCCTCTGTACTTGCGATTAGGTTCATCAGGATCTTCATAGGTATCGTCTTCGCTTTCGTCGGCATAGAACTCCTCAAACTCCTCGAAGTCATCTATACTTTTGTCTTCATTTTCATCCTCTTCAGACTCATCTTCAAGTCTCGTCTTGACTTCATGACATTGATCACAAAATTCAGGAAGCTCAAGAAGAGAGTGATCCCGAGGATGATCATCCTCTTCAGAATTCTCATGAGCACTCTCGGACTCATCGTTTGCCTCGCCATGGCCAGTTTCATTAGTCTGATCACTTTTCATGCCAGCCCCAGGACGATTTTCTTGCTTATCAACCACATCTTCGAGCTGATCCCGCAAGCGCTCCTCTAGACCTGGTAGAAGATCCAGTGCCATAGACATGACAGCCTCAGTGTTTCGTATCGCCTTAGAATTTTTTCCCGCAGCCTCAGTACGATTCATGAGATACCTCAAATAAACCCGGTACGACTCTAGAGAGCTGTTGGCCTTCAGAAGGGGCGGCCGGGTGAGAGACTCGAGGGCCTGCAGCCTTTCCTCAAGTTTTTCTTGGGCCCAACGAACAATTCTCTCCTCTGCGAACTTCATCAGTTCATCTTTAACAGTGGGCCAAATAGAACCTTCAAAGTCCAACCCTTCATCTGCTTTCTCGCTCGTGGAGTTGCTTTGAGGGCTGGCTTGGGGGTTGTCAGTACCATCTGAGGGGGAACTGTTTCGACTTTGCTCAGCATCTTTTCTCCATCCTTCTGCCTCCAAGAGGTCTCGGTTTGCAGAACAAAACTTTTCCGCATATAAGGTGTTCCATTGGTCAAAGAGGGTATCAAGCTCAGAGCCTGACGTCGCGGGCCCATCCTCCGCAGGTTGGAATCTCCGTGGTTCGCACCACTTCTCCACACACCCTTTGACAACTTTCCATTTGTCTCGGCGTAATTTCTTCCCTCTGATTCTGGGTGAAAATCTTACCTTTGACCCAACAGTCTCCTAAAACTGTTGGCTCTCTCCACCGGAATCAAGATACAAGTCTTTGTGTTCCAGGCAAGCCCTCAGAAGTGCCTTCTGTTCAGCCTTCTTACAATTTCCCAGATCTATCACGATCTTTGATGTCTGTTGCTCATCGGGTGATTGTCCTTGCTTTTCGTCGGTGGTCATTCGCCCAGAAGTAACAGGAGGACGCACAGCTACAGGGCGATAGCCAGCCGGTTGTAGATCTCCTCTTCTAGCTTGAGGCCGATTCAGATCACACTAGAGTTGTCAATGCATATCCAGGCTATCCCGTGCATATATATCAATACTTACAACATTTTTTCCATCCTTGTTTAGGGCTGGCAAAAGACGCGGGCCAATGGCAAGTGATTGTTGCGGAGCTGAGATGGAAGACTGTGTCTGTGTTTCCGGAAGAGAGTCCATAACCTGAGAGTGGTGATATCCAACCTGGCTTTTTCCCTTGGCCGGCATGCTTTCAAGAGCTTTAGGTGCTTGATACGGCATCCCGTATCCGCGTCTCAAAGAAGGCTCGCGAAACTCGCCATGGGGAAGTTTGGACATTCGATTGTCGTGGTGACCGGTTCCGGCGTCCTTAATATCATAACTTGCGTCTCGTATATTGCTTCTAATATTACCAGGAGTTTCCATCGATGTGTCGGCATGTGTATCGTTCGAGTTGTGAGTATTGAGGCCTGATGTTGAAGTGGCTGGCTTGTTGCTATCATTTATCCACGAAAGAAGAGGTGCAAGCATTGACTCTTCACTACCTTCTCGGGAGTTTTGAGCATGAGATGCATTGCAATCTGAGAACGATTGAGTGTTGAAGCTCACAGAATCCTTGCGGGAAGATTTCTTCTTCTTGGAGGAACTCATGATTAGAAAGGAGTCAAAGAAGCAGAGCAGAGAGTGGGAGGTGCTGAGGCATGTGGAAGAAGGAAAGTGCGAGCAAAAGGTGAGTTGAAATAGAGAAGTGAGAGCCAAGTTGGAAATCTCAGTTGGTGAGAGGAGAGAGTTAGGAAGAGAGAGTTGAAATATTTGCGGCAGTGGGGAGTGGAAGAGGTTGTGGGTATCAGAGCTCACGGTGCGAGGCAACTGGCGGCGCAGGGCATGCAGCCAAAGAGCCAAAAGGTTAGCGGGCAATGGTCCGGTGAATGCAAGAATTTAGGCGTTTTGGGGTATATGCCCTGTGAGAAATAGCATACCATGAGCATGTGTTTAGGGCTTGACAACGAACGTACGCCTCGAGTACTAAGACTTGAGGCTTCTTGAGGAACTCGTATGAGTATTGAGGATCTTACTGTGGTAGTTCTATTAGCTATACAGAGGCTCTTTAATGTCGCAAGCATGTCCTCGTGCATCTTTATGCGGCCGATGGCAGGTATATAGTCTAGATGATAGCCTGTAATGCTCAGGACGACATGATTTGCCATGGTAAGACCAAAGATGGCGAGCACTTGAACACTCAAGCTGAGTCTTTCCCTCCATACTCTTTCCCATAATGAATCATGTTATCTGAATGATCGAGAATTGGAGTGAACCTGATATTGGTATAGAAATTAGCTACAGGGCCAATACGATGCCAGGAGAGACAAGGCCTCTATAGAGTTGGCTAGCTGGCCAGCTTGTATTTGGTGTGTTACATGTAAAGGGGCTGTATCCAATTTGCTCCTCATATAATTCATCTTCAGCATCATCAAACACCAACTCAGCAACTAGGTTACTGCCACGAGGAACTCTCTTTTCATCTATATCAAACTCTACTACTAGCCCATGGTCATGCCTCACTTGTTTTCCGTTTATCCTCCGTCAAAATTAACCCACAACTACTCCATGCCAATGTCATCCGCCTTGGCCAAGTCGAAGAACCGTCGAAGGTCAGACCATGACACCGAAGACAACCTTTTCCATATTTTCTTTTAATTCAACGCTTCGTAACAACATCACAAACAAGACAACGCCAAACTTATAACAATCACCAGGGTACCAGCGTGCCTTCCGAATCGATAACCTGCTGTAGTCGCTGCGGCATGAAGTCAACCCACATATTGACTCTCTCCATGTCGAACCCTGCCCACACATCTTTGACCATCTTCTGGAGAGTCTCGTCCTCCCAGTCCTTGGGCGCATCCAGATTCCACTGCTTGCGGCTGGGCCACAGGCTGTCGAGCGGGTTGAGGTCGGGGCTATCGCCGCAGTTGTAGTAGTATCGTAGACCATGCTCATCCTTCCATTGCTGAACCAGATTAACCTTGCTTGCAGCACCGTGGGCAAACGCCTCGCAGTCTTCTTCGAGGATGAAGCTCTGGGGGCCGGTGGTTGTGATCCATGGCTTGACCGTCTTCTCGAGGATGTGATCTTTGTACTCTTGCATGGTCATGACACCAGTGCAGTTCGGGCTGGTGGAATCTTCGTAAAAGACGGCTTCACTCTTGAAGCCGTAACCTACAGCAACCCAAGCGTGGGCCTTTCGCAAGTCGCGTGGCCATTCAGCCTCGGGAGTGGTTGAGCATGTCTCGCAGAAACGTTCACCAGGTCGGGGAATAAGACGCATCTTCCCATCAAGGCCAAACCCGAAGTGGAGCTCGATACTGAACCTGATGGCTCTCCAGTCCTGTGAATGAGGGTACGCTTCAAGCATGCGTCTGGCATACTCGACTCGCTTCTCACGAGCCTTCTTGTGCACCCAGATCCTCGGACATCCCAGGCATCGTCGGTAACCCAACGTTCCCATTGTTCTGTGCAGCGTCCTGGGGTTCACATCAACCTCAACACCGGCTTCCTTGGCCAGTCCATGCCAGTTCAAGTTAACATTGACGTAGGCGTCATTCCAGAGAATCTTCTCCATCTTCTGCTGGTCTTCCTCAGAGATCTTGAGGGGTCTCCCACGCGTTTCTTCCCATTCGGGATCATTGCGCTTAGACGCGGGGACGCTCAACGCGGCATAACCTTGAGATCGCGACAGATCAAAGTGCCGAAAGATGGCTGACTTGTTAACGGGCAGGCCCTGAGACTCGAGGTACGAGATGGTACCTCGAACCATGGCCTTCTTTGGCGTGTCGCCATGCTTATATCCGGACGGCATACTGAGGGTCGCGTTGCCCGTTCTTTATAGAGGGGTTCTTGCGGTGTAAGTGGGTGGAGAGAATGATTGGGACGGTGGTGTTTGGATGTTTTTGTCTGCTCTCATTCTTCGGCGCGGCAAGTGGTGAGGGGTCAAAAGTTGGCGGTGATCACGTGGCATAGCTTGTTTCACCAACCACGTCAGTTCTTCTGTCATCGTCAATGGCGTTCGATGAAGCAAATAGACCAACGGTGGTCGGTAATACGTGTAGATACGTGTCAATTGTTTTCATTTACGGTTTGCATACCCACAGATGTTTTTGGCGCAGATGTATATTTCGCCTTTGTCTTATGATGCGTATTAGAAGCATATTCTTGCCCAAAGCTCAAACAAATGGTGAAGACGCTTTATCATAAGACACACAGTCAAGGTCATGAAGAGCTTCCAATTTAATTAAAACAATAACTTAGTAATAATGTCATCTCATTACCTCTATCATAGGCCCAATGACCAGGTCATTCGCATTGCAAATTGTTTTACTGTACGAGGCTGAAACGTCTGTCAACAGGTTTACCCTATAGGCTATACCTAACAAATCCATCAACAATCCTACAGAGCCATAAGTCAACAGACAAACATGCCAAAGTCCCGTGATAGGACTGAATAACTTGTTGTCAAATCACTTCTGTTTGTTTCGGTCTTACTATTACGCGTGTTTGATACACGAAAGGATTGTTAATCCATGGCCAATTATTATGGTTGCTACGGCTTCACAGCACATCACCAACACTTTCATGACTCCAGCCAGATTGTGTTTTGCGTTTCCAACATCAACGGTAAGATGCGTAAAGACAATACAAATGATCATCAAATATCTTTGATTCAAAATCTCATCATCCAACCGTGGATGACGGTAAATTACGAAGATAAAACCGCTCTATAGTCTCACGAGACCTTTCATAAGCATGCCTTCTACGTCCAACCAAATATACCCGCCACATTCCATGTAGTAAACGCCGTGAAATGGAGCAGATATGTCCACCATCTATCCCAAATGTACAGCTTGATTCTCAAGCCCCAGGAGCCTTTTTCCAAACGGGTGGCCCGATCAAACGCCTTAAGCTTTTCCTGCCTCACGGACTGACATCATAAATTTGTCCTCGGCACCCACCTCTCCAGCGACTCTGGCCGAAGAGACCTTGGCGTTTCTTCCATCAAGAATGGTCTTGACTTCGTCGGCGGTCTTAGCGCCGAGAAGCGTCATCTCCTTGCTGAGAAGAAGTGCAACAGCAGCTCGAATTAGGAGTGCGTCTCCTTCAAAGACATACACGTCCCAAAGACGGGCTGCTTCGTCTATCGCCAAGTGTTGTGTGAAAATGGCTGTCAAAATTCCTGAAAAAGATCGTTCTAATTCGGCAGTAGGGATCTTCTTGGTGAGGTGCGCGTGAAGAGGGGCAGACTTGAGAGAAAGTGTCTGCATGATGAGGTTGAATGCGGACGCTTGTGCACCCGGATCTCCAGTGTAAAAGGAGAGAGGCAATGGGCGATTGAGGACGTTAGCGAGTGCGACGAATGCGGACGCGGCATCGGGTAAGTTGAGGAGAAGCAATGCAGCGATTGTCTGACGGACTTGGTTAGCAACTCAGGTGGCACAAGGTGTGGCTGTTGTACTTACGTTACAACCACGGACATAACCAATGTCGCTTCTGTACATGGCATATGCACTCAAGACATCAACAAGGCTTTGGTGCAGTGGTCCCTCGACGTCAAAAATCCGTAGATCCTCCCACGTCTTCTGTGCAGCGTCCCTTCGGATATCCTGGAACCATCTTGCCCTCCTGGCATCCTCCGCATCTCCCTTATCGTCCTTAACTCTGGCTTCAATCTCTTGAGCTCTAGCCAGTGCTGCTTTGAATGACGTTTCCGATAGTCCCAATTCATTACCGATTGCTCGGCCCCAGATTTGGGCGCGGCTTCGGGGTGCGATTCCCTTCCACCATAGTTCTCTTGTCCTACGCTCGCGAATAGCATCGCTCCAACGTGGGATCACGTCCCTCTCCCAAATTTGCATCAGGTTGTCAGCTGTGCTGTCCCGTCCCTCGATCTTGGCCTTGCGTGAGGCTTCGCGTCGCTCCTCAGCCTTGGCACTTGCTGCCATCATCTTTTGGTATTCCTTCAGATGTCGGCGCTCCTCAGCGGGATCCTTGGGTGGCAGCCATGAGGGTCGTGTTCGGCTCAGAACAGCCTCCTTCTCCTTCGAAACGGGAAGAGGGTCGATCATAATATTCGTCTTGCGAAGAGGTGGCAGCTCGGGAGTTGATTTGACACGCTGCTTCTTGTCAAACGTGTCGACAGATCGTCGACTGGCGTTCCAGGTGTTGGGGCGCTGATTCGCGGGGCGCTTGGCTTGTTGTTCCTCCATTTCGTTGGCGTGCTCCTCGAGCTTCTCCGTCAGCGTCTTGGCCTCGGCGTTCAATTCCGCTAACGCAGCGTTCCAGCTGTGTGCCCGTTGCTTGGCCGGGCTGCGAGGGTTGTCATCGGTCTTCCAAGTTGGTGATCGAAGAGAGCCTTGAGCTTGCGCGACTGCGGGTGTTCCATTACCGACACTCCGCACTCGTTCTTTGGATCGATTTGGGGATGGAGAGACAGAAGATGGTCGACTGGGCGTGCGCTCTTGCATGGGCCGGGGGGAGAGCGGCACGTTGTCCAGAAACATGCCATCGGGGATATCATCGCCATCGTCTTCATCGCATTCTCGTTCGAGGTCGGTGAAAGACTTGCGATCGCGGCCGGCCTGCCAGCTGCCTCGACGAGGTTTTTGAGGGAAACTTGGGTCTCTCGGATCCCTCGGGTTGAGCGAATAGGCAGGGCTTGGACTTCGCCGTCGAGGAAACGGAAGAGATGCCGAGGAAGGGCTTGTCAATGTCTTTGATCGCGTAGCAGAAAGAGGCTCGGTCAACGCGCTCAAATTGGTGCTTCTGGGGTTGGAGGTGTATACATTGGTCTCGAGTGTTGGAAATGGCGGTCGGGCTTTGGAGGCAGTTTTGCCTGCTGCGAGGGTTCGGCTCGAGGGGGCTTTGGCTAGAGTGGGACGGACATCGACCTTCGATGGGCTCTTGAGGGTCACGGTGTCGTCGTCGAGACCAATTTCTTCAAAATGGCCAACGTCGGCCAAGACGCTGCCATCGTCACTGTCGAAGGATTGAAAAGAGGAAGTCTTGGAGCTCTTTGAGGTCGTCATCCCTGGTGGAGAGTCGGGGCTGGGGAGAACACTGCCGATATCAAGAATACGGATCATTGTCGCATCTCCAGGGGAACAACAAATGGTTGGACGAGAGGACTCTGTCGACTCGCCCGGAGAATCTCGAGCAATAGACCCCTTCTGATCTGGCCAGGTCTTTTGTTCGTCAATTAAGGTTGAATTGGTTCGAGATCGTGGCTTGCGATGTGGCCGTTGTTTGGCTTGGGCGGCACCGTGCTAGGATGCTTGCTTTGTCGGTTTTGGCGGTAACCGTTGTTATGGGCACTGGAATATCGGGGTCGGAGGGAGCCGTTTCAAAAATGCCGGGGTTTGCGAGAACCAAATAATAGGGCCAAAATGAAGTCGTACTAAGCAAGTCTGGTATGGAAAAGGGATACGGAATAGCGAGGGAACGAAGTGAAAGGAGGCCCAGGGCCGAAAGTAGTGTTGTTATGCCGGTAAGAGCGATATAATGGTATCAATCGATCAACGAGAGACTAGGGTTGAATAGCTTAAAGAGGATGGATAAGAGAGACTCCAACTCTCATATAGGGAAACGACCGAACTCGAAGGCGGGAACAAGATTTTGCAACCCCGGACAATGGTAAGCGGTCGCGGCCGGGATGACGAGATATTACCCAATATTAAGCGCGGAGTTGAGAAGAAGTGGCCTCCAAAACAAAGGGGGTGATTAGTCTAAAGTTGAAGGGTTTGAGACAAGAAGACGATTGAAGAATGAAGAAATGATGCAGTGCCGAGAGCAGGGACAAGAAGAAAAAGGGAAATGGATGGGGAGAGAGATGACAAGGAGACGACGGAAAACGAGTGAGATTCTCAAGCATCAAGGCAAGGAAGTTCAAGAACAAGAACAAGCACAAGCAAAGTCAAGTCAAGATAAACCGGGAAGTGGATGACGATCCCCAAACGAGAACGCCAACGCAGCCAAGGAGATGATCCCACCCACACTTTTGATGGGATAGCGATGGAATGCTTGTACCCATTCATACTAAAATAGCACGCTCGTGACCTTTGCCTTATTTTTTCCATTGTGTGGGTTGGGTTGTCATGGACATGGCCTTATCGGATCAAGCCACCTCCAGGGGCTTGCACCGTGAATCTTTTTTGGAGACTGTGTAAGACCGCTAATTGACCCAGGACTCGAAGGAAATGCTACAATACATAATCAATATCTGTGTTATTATGAGTTCATGCAATGAATAAAGCTCCCATCTTTTGCAACGACAAGTACTATCATGATTATTGACCATTGCCAGAACCTCAAATTGTAGCACTAGATCAATCATTGTCACTGTTCAATCCATAAAAACTTAACAATTCATGCTATATCCTCTTTTCTTACACCATCAATCATCTCGATATCCTTCGACCTGTGTCTACAGTGCTAAATGGAAGCGGGCCCCTGTCAATTAATCTTGGCCGCATATGCGCGGCTAATGAACAAGTACAGCCAATCAAGTCTCACAACTCCAAGATTTTCAGCTCCCATGTCAACATGCAACCTCAGACGTTGAAAAACAAGCAATTTCGCGATTTATTTATAATAACCCCTCGAAGCCCCTCTGCTGGGGTTTGCGGGTAATGACTCCAGACTTCTTTAATAAACTCTCATATCGAGGGACCTTGTCATTCAACTGTGGTGAGTCTCGAGGCTTGCTTACCCCTGCCCCCCTTGTCCTGCGCTATCTCCAAAAATGTGACTTCATCCGTACGTGCACATTATTACATTTTGACCGTACATCGATTCATATCCCCAAATGCCCGATCTCACACATGGCATTGAACTTCCTTACTTGCTTCGACGTCCACAGCTCGTCCCGCCTCCATATGTCCTCTGCCGTTTCTCGGTATCCGCCCGCATTTTGGCGATCAGATCGGCTCCGTTGAGATCGGAATCGGAATCTTCGGATTCACTGTCGGCGTCTGTATCCCCTGGAATAAGAAATGCATCCACGTCTTTGGGTTGCGGCTTCTTCTTCTCTCGGCGCCTCGCTTTCTTTCGCGTTATAGCGGCCTTGTTTCTGTCCCGCCGCCTGATTTCCTGGTTCTGCATGGCCTCCTCAACAAATGTGTCGAGTGCCTTTTTCTTTGCTGTAAAGAGCGGAATCGGCGAGCCTGCAAGTCTTGAAAACTTCATTGTAAGGTTGTACCAAAAGTTGCTGTATTGCTTGCTGGTCTTGATCCCCCTATGTTCTAGTTCCGCTGCTACGGCTTGTGATTCGCGCTCACTCAGGGACGCCGGCGTGTTCCAGTCGATTTCCCAGTTGTACTTTTGATTGGACTTGTCGCTTGTATCGTGGTTAAAGCCTTGCCTAGCGGCGATTTTCTTCTTGAACAAGTCAACTGTGGGCTTGATGGCGTGTTCTGAAACGCCATCACGGATGATCGGAGGCTTGATTTCCTTCTCGGAAGGCTTGATCCAGTGCTTGTCTGTTCCTGGCTCCAACTGTTGCTCCTGGAGCTTCTTCTCAACTTCATCTTCAGACTCTGCCAAGTCTGTCGTGTCGTTAATGCGGGGAGGTCGCTTTGCGACAACCTTCGTGGGTGTGTCTTGTCTTGAGGCTGCATCGCTGGCAGCAGTATCGTCGGGGATAGATGATAAAGACGTGAAATCTTTTTCTGGGATTGATGTCAGTATATACCCCTTGACGCAAAGCAAGTGACCTACTTTGTTGAAGCCATCGAGCTCCCTTTGGAAGTGGCGGCGTCCAATTCTTGGGCAGAAGCCTCGGTAATGTCATTGCCTTGGGCACAATAGCCCGGTGAGGAGGTGTTGAGTAAAGCTTCTTTTTGAAAGAGCTAACCTTGGCGGCAGTCCCATTCTATGAGACTCGGCGCTCAGAAGGCCGGACAGCCTTGGCTTGCTCTTTGCTCTGTTGTATCCGTTCTGTAGGTGATGACGCAGCGTACTCGTCTCCAGAAAGGGGAGGGATATCCAGGAAGGGAGAGTACAAACTCTCGTTATCACTCGCACGACCTCGTCCACCCGAGCCCTTAAGGATACTCTTCAAACCGACAAGCGAATCCCGATGGTGAGGTCGGAACGGCGATGGTGTACCTGGAGTGTGGCTCTGCAGAAGCTTTTCACCACTGTAAACTGGTTGAAGCTCATAGATCGATGGCGAAAGACCCTTCTCAGTTTTGATCGGAGTGTGGAGATTATTCTTCGAAGTGCCGAACGCGTTGCTCAAATCCTTATCGGCCGAATCAAAAGTGGCCTTCTCCTCAAGTCTTGTAGAGACAGCTTTCGGAGAGACGTCTTCCTGTGGTAGCTGGTATGACACAGGTGGCGATGACCCAACATCCTCTTTCCCTTCCACCTCGTTGTTATTGGCGTCATGAGACACCTCATCGTCACTGAGGTCAGGGAGGCCTTGGTATTCCTCCTCACTGTCTTCGTCGGGATGCGACTCGTATTGCTTCAGAGCAGACATGTTCATGGGACTTGAGTAACTCTCATTTTTTATGTTCTTGATGTTCTTGATGTTCTTGATGTTCTTGATGTTCTTGATGTTCTTGATGTTCTTGATGTCCTCTTCGTCGAAGTCTTCTTCATCGTCTGAGGATTGGCCATGCATTGAGCTGCCCTCTTGCTTGATGGTGTGCATGTCTCCATCGTGAGACTCTTCATCACTGCTGCCTTCGTCATCGTCGGAGTCGTATTGCTCAATGCTCTCTTTCTTGATGGATTCCATGTCACTATCGTGAGCTTCTATCTTGATTTTCTTCGCTGCGGTATCATCGTGCTGATACTCAGGCGCGGTGGAGAAGGGCACATCGTGGTCAGGAGACGGGCAATTGCTGCTGGAGATTGAGGGAGCTTTATTCAACTCATCATGGCACCAACCCAACAAACAATCCGTGACGTGCGGCGAGGGCTCCCTCTGTTCATGGACAGGGACGGTATCCTGCGAGGCAGCAACCCCGTTTCTACTGGTGGGATGCTCAGTAGCAGTGGCTTGGGGATTCTGCGCATCGAGGATATGCTCGACTGGTGCTGGCAGGGCTGGCTTGGGCAGAATCGTAGTCTCTTCATCTGAGAAATCAGAACTATCGGAGGGCTCCTGGGTAAGATCGATGTGCAAAGTTTTGCTTGGTGTGGTGTCGCGTGCAACAGCTGACTTAGCAGGCGTAGGGCGCTTTGTCACAGAGGGAGATTGGGTCTTGCGCTGAGCTGCAACCTTTCGTTGCTTAGCAGAGTTCTCCGCCTTGATAGCTTTGTCGGCTGTAGCGCGATGTTTGACAGCCTTTCGCCTTGGGGACACCAGGACCTTGACGACCTCAATGTCTGAGTCGCGTTGATCTTCCTCGTCTGCATCGATCGACACAGGGGTATCGATTGAGTCGCCAATTCGTCGTCGCTTGACGTTGGCTTTCTGTTGTTCCAGTTGATGACGTTTTTTCGGAGTAAGCTGAACCTTCTCATTGTCGTGATCTGATGCATTTTCAATTTGGGTTGCACCCTCATTCTGACTGGGTTTGGGAGGAATATGAGCTGGAGGGACAGAAGTGCTTCGGCTTGAGCCTGCAGCTCTTGAGGTGAGGTTGGGCAAGGGTGCTTGAGGAGGTACAGAAGCAGCTTGTCGCCCTCTAGCAGCTGGTCTTTTGTTTTGTCTTGCCAATGTTGTTCCTTTTGCGAGAATAGATGCTTTGATAGAGGCATAGCCTCGGTTGATAGACTCTTGCTGATCAGTCCTGAGCTTCTTGGTAGGTCGAGCTCGTGGACTGGGTGCGACAAGTTTCCGCTTTGGCGACGGCTGGACTTTTTCGATCACACAGTCTGAATCAGAGCTCTCTCCAGATGAAATGTCAAATGGTGTATTCGGTGAGTTGGCTTGAACTAGTTGACTTGTTCGTTTTGGAGTTTGTTGGCTTTGACTACTCGTCACGGCTCGTTTTGGGGGGGGAGTTTCGGGGACACGCTCATTGCGTCCCTGGAGACGTCGCTTCTTCGTGATTTGGGGGGAAGACATGTTTTTGGAGATTGGGGTAGAGGGAATAGAGGGACGTAAAGATGCTGCACGGGGCACTGAGGTTGATGCCTGCGATCTCTGTCTCTTAGGCTTCTGGCTTGGCTTGGCCATGGTTTGTTGTGGCTCTGCTCGGCTTGAGTTGGGCGAACTGGACTGGCTGCTACCTTTCGCAGCTTTGGCTAGTGATGGTTTGTTGCGCTTTTTGATGCGCTGCTTGGGTTGCTGAGAGGACGGTGAAGATGAAAAGAAGTCGACAATCTTCGATTGCTCCATTGGTTTGGCGATATCACTCAGAGAGCGAAGAAGCCTGCCGGAGAATAAATGATAGTGAATGCACGAGTGACTTGTTGGGATTGCTTAGATATGAAAGACTTTCGGAAGAAAATAATAAAGTAGCAGATATATGACCTTGGAGGTGATGCTGATGATGCTAATGTTGAGATATTTTGCATGAGCGTGATGTGCGAGCGCAAAGATTGAATGCGAGAATGTGAGCACGAAGAGGTGGGAGAAGAATTAACAGGAGAATGCAAAGCAAATTGCCATTCAATAAACACAACAATAGAGGCGAGCGACAAATAATGCGCGGTAGTGTTTGTCAGTGTCAATGCAAGGCACTGTCAAAAAGGAGTTGCGGGTTGCTGGCACTGGCACGACACTGCTCACTCAAAAGCACGTATTTATGGGAAATTCATTGTTCGTCATAAGGCAAGGCTCATTCACGATGGTCCTTTTTTCCATTTTTCCAGCATCTATGGTATCATTACAGATCATCATGGTCTATGCACATTGACTCGTCCTCACCGGCTACCTAAACCAGTTTTACATACGCTCTCGTCGACGAGGAGCTGCCCGGATGATATCGTCCACTCGAAGAAGAAGCTGGTCGATAATGTTAGAAATCTGTAGTCAAAAGGTATTTGGATAAGTGCTTACCTCTGCGGCTTCGCTGGCCGAAGACACCACAGCCTTCTTCAACTTGTAACTCTCAATAACGCCGAGATCTCGCATATCAGTAATACCACCACCAGGGGTCGTCAAGTCCAGGCCGTAGGTGGTCAGACCGTCGTAGAGAGCCTTGCGTAATCTGGCAACAAGGTCACCAGAGTCGAGACCAGCGTTGTCGGCAAGGATAGTGGGAAGTTGTCGGAGAGCGACGGCAAAGCTAGAGACAGCCAGTTGTCGCTTACCCTCAACTCGGGTAGCAGCGCCCTCGACCGCCTTGGCCATAAGCATCTCAGCACAGCCACCGCCAAGGGTAGTTCGGGGCTCCTTGACAGTCTGTGACAGAACAGCGAGGGCATCATGCAGACTTCGCTCGGCCTCGTCGAGGAGCTGTTCTGTGGCACCTCGAAGGACAATCGTGCAAGCCTCACCACCGGCCACACCAGAAAACTTGATCAGAGTATCTTCTCCAATAATAACCTCCTCGATAACGTCGCAGTGGCCAAGCTTGACTTGATCGGGATGGTCAAAGGTCGAGGCAATCTCACCGCCTGTGACTAGGGCAAGACGCTCAATACCGTCGAAGTCAGCATGCTCAATTGACATGATGCCAGCATCAGTAAACAGCTGCTCAGGCCAGTTGTAAATGAGCTGTCGGTTGATGAAGCAGTTGATGCCGTGTGCCTTGATCTTCTCAACCTTGGCCTTCATCTTGTCCTTCTCGGCCTTCTCAAGTTCGGCAAGCTTGCTTGTTGAGCCAACCTTAACACGGGCACCAAAGATCTTGACCTTGTCGGTGTCCATGGAGGTGTTGGCAACCAGAATCTTGGCCTTCTCTAGTCGCTTGGGCTGGTTGACACCGATCTTCTTATCGAGAATGAAACCTTCGTCGAGGTAGGAGTCACTGAGTTTGCCTCCAGCCTTCTTGATGATCTGGATGTGGTTGAGGTCGGATGACTTGAGTCGGAGGACGGCATCAACGGCCAACTCGGCGAACTGATTGCGGTCCTGAGCCAGGACCTTGGAGCTGAGTGTCGTTCGGGCAATGGCGAGCAGATCTTGTCGGAAGGCCTCGGGGTTCTTGCTGTGATCCACGGCTGATCCTTCCAACGCCTTCAGCGCAGCCTGGCTGGCTATCCGGTAGCCCTCAATAATAGTCTGGGGGTGGATCTTCTTGTCGACCAGCTTCTCCGCCTCTCTCAACAGCTCGGCAGCGAGAACAGCAACGGATGTGGTACCGTCACCGACTTCGTCGTCTTGGACCTTCGAAATATTAACCAGAACCTTTGCGGCGGCGTTATCGAGGGCGATCGACTTGAGGATTGTGGCACCGTCGTTGGTAACCATGATTTCGGCGGTGGAGCTAGCATCGTGTTAAAAGGGGGGTTGTCGAGACCGCAAGATGGGCGCAACGTACGCTGACTGGAGAATCTTGTCCATACCCTTAGGTCCAAGAGTGCTCTTTACGAGATCGCCGACGGCGATGGCACCAACAAAGGCGGAGAGACGAGCATTCTCACCCTTCTCCTCAGTAGTGCCCTCCTCAAAAATTTGGGTTGGTTGGAAAGACTAGGAGGGGCATGTTAGCATGCGGTATACTCGGTATCAGAAAGATGAAGTGTTTCAGCAAACATTCCTCACCGAAAGAGGAAACATACCATGATGGGCTAACAATGTGACTTTGTACACGGCGAAACCTATGAAAACGTAAAAGGTCACCGTCGTCGTCAACGTCAATATGCTTCAGCCTTGGGGTAGACGTTGCAGCCTTTTTTTCTGGAGCTCCCATCCAGCTTAGCAACCGCAGCCCCTCCACTCCAGGGGGGCCAGCAAAGCCCACACGTGATTTGCCCCGCGGTGGGAGCCTCGAGCTTCGGGCCAGTATTATCATTTCTCCGCATCACGCACACTTTCGTCGGGAAAGTTGAAGGAAGAACACCAAATTTGTGCTGAACTAGGTTGGCCACCGCAACATCAAGACTCCGCACGACCCCGAGCGACATTTTGCGCCGTTCTAGACAAGCCTTTGCGTGTCTTCCAGAGGTCATATCTCCCGCGCGCAAAAACACCATTTTCGCAAACCTGTGCTCGGTAGCCGAACCCTCCCAAACCCTCGAAAAAAACCGTACAGAATCGAGTGAGAGCGGGGCATTTTTTCTTGCACCCCTCCAACAACCAAATATCGCCCAGCATGGCGCCCTCTTTCGACCACCTCCGCGAGGCCGACCTTGACGATGACGAGTTCAACGACGATGATATTGATATCTCCGATCTGCGAGAACGATTCGAGGTTTCGCTGGAGCAAGGCTATGACAGCTTCGTGGTTATCGATGGCCTGCCTCAAGTCACAGAGGATCAGAAGCCCAAGCTTGTCAAGTTCTTGTTGAAGAAGCTCAACACAGTCGGCAAGACACGCGAGGACTTGATACATATGCCCATGGGTGACGATGGAAAGTCTTTCCGGTAGGTGCCATGCTTGGAACTAAAGATGCATCGAACTTGGAGCTGATCCTGTTTTCTAAGATTCGCCTTTGTCGAATACTCTTCCCCCGCTGAGGCTGCTGCCGCTACTCGCGAGCTCGACCTCACCCCCCTCGACAAGAAGCACACTCTCCGCGTCAACAAGTTCACCGACATCGAGCGATATGGACGAGAAGGCCGTATCGACGAGACCTACCAACCCCCTCATATCGACGAGTTCACCGAGAAGGAGCATCTGCGATGGTTCCTCAAGGATCCCTCAGGCCGCGGCCGAGACCAGTTCGTTATGTATAAGGGCGAGAGCGTCGGCGTCTACTGGAACAATGAGAAGGATCAACCTGAGAACATCGTTGAGCGACAGCACTGGACTGAGACATTCGTCCAGTGGTCTCCTCTCGGCACATACCTCACCTCTGTTCATGCCCAGGGTGTTCAGCTTTGGGGCGGTCCTTCATGGACACGACAGGCCCGATTCGCTCACCCCTTTGTGAACCTGGTTGCTTTCTCTCTCGGCGAGAAGTACATCGTCACCTGGTCTAACCGCCCTATATCCATCCCTGATGAGGGTCACCCCGCTCTTTCGATCGACGACCATGGCAAGAACTACGTGATCTGGGACATCGCTACCGCTCTTCCTCTGCGATCTTTCGCCAACCTCGAACCCCCCAAGGTGGAGGAAGGCAAGGCCCCACCTAAGATGCAGTGGCCTGCCTTCAAGTGGTCTGCTGATGACAAGTACGTTGCCCGTCTGAACCCCGGCCAGTCCATCTCCGTATACGAACTCCCCCGCATGAACCTTCTCGACAAGACCTCCATCAAGATCGAGGGTGTTGTAGACTTCGACTGGGCTCCCGCTACCCCCAAGCGTGATGGTGTCAAGGACTATGAGCAGCTCTTCTGCTACTGGACCCCTGAAATCGGCAGCAACCCCGCCAAGGTCGGCTTGATGAGCATTCCCTCAAAACAGGTCGTTCGATCCCTGAACCTCTTCAGCGTTAGCGACGCTAAGCTTCACTGGCAATCCGAGGCTGCCTACATTTGCGTCAAGGTCGACAGACACTCCAAGTCGAAGAAGTCTCAAGCAACCACACTCGAGATTTTCCGTGTCAAAGAGAAGGGTGTCCCTGTTGAGGTAGTTGACACTATTAAGGATACCGTTATCAACTTTGCCTGGGAGCCCAAGGGTGACAGGTTTGCCATCATCTCCACAACCGAGCCCGTGGGCGTTACTGCTGTCCCCCCCAAGACTGCGGTTTCTTTCTTCTGCCCTGAGAAGGCCAAGAAGGGACAACAAGTGGGTAACTTCAAGCACCTCCGAACGCTTGACAAGAAGAACAGCAACGCCATCTACTGGTCACCCCGCGGTCGCTTTGTTGTTATTGCCACCATTGCCAACCAGCAGAGCTCCGATCTGGACTTCTTCGACCTTAATTTCGAGGGCGAGAAGCCCGAGTCCGACAAGGACCTTACTGCCAACCTCCAGGCTATGAACACCGCCGACCACTATGGTGTCACAGATGTGGAGTGGGACCCTTCAGGCCGATTCGTCGCCTCATGGGCTTCTGCTTGGAAGCACTCGGTATGCTTTGTCTATCAAACTTATTATGATATTTATACTGACCTGATTTAGATGGAAAACGGCTACCACATTTACGATTTCAAGGGTGAGGCTCTACGAGAAGAGCCACTTGAGAAGTTCAAGCAGTTCTCATGGCGCCCTCGGCCCGCGACTCTGCTCACCAAGGAGGAGCAGAAGGCTGTGCGCAAGAACCTTCGAGAATACAGCCGCGTCTTCGAGCAAGAAGATGCTGACCGTGGTGCGTCCGCTGACTTGGCTGTGGTTGAGGCTCGCCGACACATGCTCGAGGAGTGGTACAACTGGCGCGAGTCTGTCGAGGCTGAGATTTTGGAAGAGCGCGAGGCTCTTGGCCTACCAAAGGATCCCCATGCTCCTCTGCTAGAGGCTTACACAAAGTCTCTCGAGGGCTTAACATCAGAGGCGGATCGGGTGATTGAGGAGACTGTGGAGGAGGTTCTTGAGGAGAGTGAGGAGATCCTCGCATAGGCGTCTTCACTGCATTTGCATGGGAGTGATTTGCTTGTATCTCGGTAGAAAAACTGGTCAGGGCGAGGGGTCACGTAATGAAATTCATTGTCATGTTCACGAGAGATAGGTCCAGTTGCTTGGACTTTCTAAAAGCATTTTTCGGAGTATTCTCTGCTTAACAGTCCTTGCCCGCCATCATTGACTGCTTGAAACGTGGTGTTTCGGCTGCTTGCACAAATTGAGATTTAATTGTCGTATATTTACTACCTATGTAGGACTACCGCAACGCGGCCATATCGTCATAAGCTTTGGGGAGCCCCATGTTTTCATCAACATAAGCTTAGTAGTGTCATGGCCATGTTTGTCATAACCTTAGACTGTGAATATATCATCAAAACTTTAGAAGAATATGACTACGTTGCCACAAGTTTAGCAGCGTTATGGCCCTATCATCATAAGCTTAGGAATACTATGAGTACATTATCATAGTTATGAGTACTATGATCAGATTATTACAAGATTAGGGGAGACTGCGGATGTATTATTAAAACTTCAGGGGATTATGACTACATTGTCATAAGCTTAGAAATCTATGATCAGACCATCTCGTTGGTAGAGTGTGCTAGCGCGTTACCATTCTTTCTGTTGCTACTCTGTCATATCAGATGCAGCTTTACAGTGCTTTGCCATCGTCTCGGCGCAACTGAGAAGGCAGCCTCAGGGAGCAAGAAAACATGAGACTTTAGAAGAGGACGCCAAAATAAACTCGGTAAAGACTCCCCTAAACTTGGACTAAATTGCCTAAATCTTTTCATCCCTTAGGTTAAAGGTCTCAGGTTTTCTTGCCGCGATTTGACTCTTGATATGATTCGCCACTCGATCTTCGACCTTTTCGCATAACCCCCTTTGATGAGAAGTACTATGATCACATCATTATAAACCTGCCTACAGGGCCGCCGGTTCATAATACTCGCGGAATCTGTCCGAGCTTTCCCACCGCACGCTCCATACAACGTTCCAGCAAGTCAGCAATAACATGGGGAACCTGACGGTCCAAAATGCAAGATAACCTTCGGGCAGGGGACCCACAGTCCTTTTGAGTGCCTCAGGCATGTCTTCATAATGATTCTTCTTATTTCGTAGGGCCCGCAGCAGGTCAAGAAGTCGGGAACCGGTATACTTGCGTTGCTTGCCGAGGGAGTCGACGAAGTCGCGCGGCAAGACCCTCAAGAAGTCACCACTCCTCGTCACGTCCCCTGCGTGCCTCTCAAGCTCGGCAAGAGCTGGCGAAGGAGGGTCTCTCGGTTCCTTTTCAAAGTGGTCCGAAACATCGCAAAGGAATGCGAGCCTCTTCTTTGGGGACCAGAAGAAGGGATGGGCCATGATTTCCTTGGCATTAGGACGGTTCTTGGGGTCTGCTTCAAGCATAGAGGCGATAAGGTCCTTAGCCTCGTAGGCAAAGTCGCCGAGAGAGTCGAGGAGGTCCAGATTATACTGCCCTTTTCGAATATTGACCTCTCGCATATAGCGATCGCCGCAATCAAAGGGATGCGATCCGTTGGTCAAAACATAGAAGAAGACCAGTCCAAGCGAGAAAATGTCAATCGCACGAGTAGCCCGCCGGGGCATCATGTTATCGTCAACCAAAACCGAGCCGGAGCCGCTTTGGGTGCTGGCCTCCATCATGGCACCTTCTCGAGCATCGTCGTCGAGCAGAAGCTCAGGAGCACGCCAGCCTGATGTTCCAGCGGCACGACCCGTAGTGGCGCCGAAGGATGATTGACCGCCCTCCAGCTTCTTGCAAAGTCCGAAATCAGAGACTAGTATTCTAGGCTTGCCATCCTTGCCCATATTGACCAAAATATTCTGTGGCTTGAGGTCACGATGGACGATTCGGAGTTCGTGCAGGTGGCTGATGCCGTTGGTGATCTGGTAAAGGATGTTTGGCAAATCATGTTGGCCGGCGTTGGCAAGGTCCCGGAAATAGCTGGGCTTTTCGACCACGTCTGCTAACGAAGCGGCGCAACGCTCCAAGGCAATGTAGAGAAATCCATCGCGGATCTGTTGGGAGTAATAACGAATAACTGGAAATGTTAGTGTTTGTTTTTCAATGGTATAATAGCTTACCATTCGGGTGATCGTCACTCTCTCTCAAAAGCCTTGTCTCTTGGGACGCGATGTCATAAAACTGAATCAACATGCGTTTAACGGCGACCGCTCTTCCGTCGAATTTGCCAGCAAAGACTAGAGTGCCATTGCTTCCTGTGCCCAATTGCTCATCTGTGTTCACCTCGATGTTTCCCATACGAATCGTCGAGCCTGTCACAGACTGCATGTCGTCATGCACGGTCATTACGTCCGGCTCCAGGCTAGGCCTTTCGCCCAGCTTCTTCGCATTGTTGACTGCATCCTCGACAGTGGCCGTAGCCGGGTCATCGCCTCGAGATAGGGAAGTTTCCTGAGCACGACCCTTGCGATGTTTGACACCCCCACGTCTACCTCTGTGAGCCTTCTTCTTCTTTTCAGGGGCCCCACCATCCTGACTTTCATTTGTGGCCGTAGCCTTAGGTTGAGGTTGAGGAGCATCGGGAGTATCTACTGACCTCTTGCCAGTCTTCCTCTTGGGCTTCGGGGTCACTTCCCTGTCGCTAAGCTCTATCTCCTTGATAGGCGTTTGGGGTAAAGTGTCGGGCTCCAATTTGGATGATTCAGGGGCGGGGACCACGGATTCTTTAACCTTCTCCTCCAGGCTTTCTCTAGGTGCTGCGGGCTTGGGTTCTTCGATGGCTGGGTCGGCCAAGTAGTCAACGTTGCCGTCAGTGTCGCTGCTATCAACGTCATCCGGTTGCGCCGTGTAGACAGGGGCCTCAACAAAACCCAGTATATTCTGCAATTCGCTCCAAAACCCCCTTCTCTTCCCTCGCTGGAGGTGACGACGAATATTCTTGTTATTGAAATAGAGCAATGAAACGAATATGATAATGACCACGGGGTTGGTGATGAAATCCTTGACGCTTTGGGCAGCAATTAGAGGCACCTTTTTGACGTTGTCAAAGAAGGTAGGCTCATCCGAAAATGTTAGGTCCGTGGTTTTCGAGTCATTATTGTCAAAATCATCATGGCCACCGTATACGTCATACACTTCTGATCCTTCGATTGCACCGGCAGGCAAGCTGGGTGTGTGTGTGCCGCCTCTATTGTTGACAGAATCGAGGAAATGTGTGCCTACCAAGACCTTCGAGAGTTTGGTTTGGTTGATGGTGTCCCAAGAGGGAGCAATGTCCCACCAATCGGGGCGGGATAGTTGAGCGATGGGGGCATGGATAATAAGAGGGTACGATCGTCCAGACATGACATACCAATCCCCAGTCCGAGTCTGGTTAAGAAAGATACTGTTACTGCGCATACGGGCGTGGGTCTCGTCTTGTGGGGGCATTGGCGGTTGAGGGAGGACCACAAGATCGGGGTTGCTGTCTGATGTAGCATCTCCTGGTCGGCAAACATCAAAGACTCGGGCTACAGGTGCTGCAAAGTGTTCGCTGAAAAGCGGCTCTGCCTTTTCAGACCTTGCGTAGTCGAACGCGTAGACCTTGCCGTCGTGCTGGCTTGTGATATACTTCTTATCCAATGAAGACTGGTGCTGTTGAAATAGGTCGCTGTCGTAGTTATTGGGGCTCCACTCAGAGTATCTGAGGGTAGCGATAGGAAGACCGTCATCACGCCGCTGGATGTCAACAGTATATTCGGTCCTGCCCAAAGTGATTGTTCCAGTAGAGCTACACTCCTGGCTGTTCTCGTCGTACAACGTGTCGGGGCGAGCGCAGCTTTCGGCTTCATTAACATGAGACCCTGTAGCACCGAACCACTTGAGAACTCTCCCTGTGGCTGCATCAAGAGTAATCATGGTAGTCTTCTTGTCGCCAGTATAGACGACGGGGGAGCCCTCATCGGCATAAGGGGCCAGTTCTTCGACAAGCTTCTTCATAGTGAAGCCAGTCTTGACAAATCCACGATTGGAATCGGGGGCCCAGAGGTATATTCCACCATCACGGTTAGGCTCGACAGCCCATACATAATGGTCGACTTGGTGATAGTTTTCATCAAGAATGGACCTCTCTGAACGGTGGTGTTTGGTCTCTACCATAGGGTGGTCGACTTCGAGATGCCAACGCTCTTTTCCAGTTCTTCGGTCGTTGGCGTATAGGTCTCCATCGACGGTCGCCAGAAGAACAAAGTCTTCCACTTCCCAATCCTTCAGACTCCGCGCAATCTGCGGCGAGGCAAGCCCAGAAGCAGGAATGCTGCTGGACCGTTGTCGTGAAGGGTTTGGTGCTCCTACGGACTGAGCCGGAGCCAAAGTTGCGAGGGCGCTCGCATCGTCAGAGATAATTATATGTTCGTTTTCGTTTTCGTATTCTCTTTTCCGGTTCTTACGGACAGGTTCGTTCTTCTGCTGCTGTCGCTGTCGTTGATTGGCAACGGAAGCCCGCCTTACATTCTTGACAGTCTCTCGAGCCGACTTGGTCACGTCAACAGGCGTCGCGGCCCATTGATGCACGGCATCGTCGGCTAGCTGCTGACTGCGGCCGCCGGGGCGCGGCAGTTGTGGTAGACCTGGTTCAGCTGGTCGATGCTGCTGCTGAGCATCAACAAGCTGTAGCCAGGGCAGAAGAATGATAGCAAAGGCGATAAAGAGTCTCTGTTGCTGTAGGGCCCGACGCCCCTCGCCCGGAGGTCGTCGCAGCATTTTTGATCAAGGATGACGATGTGATTGATCACATGGAACCCATCAGAGAGGATGATAAGCTTAGTGCGGTGAATCGGCAAAGGCCATGGAAGGGACGAGATTCGATCGATATCTTGGTTGGGCAGTCACGTCACACCACCGATTCGTTCGTAGGTAGGAAGGTACTGTATGGAGCCGACGCGACAGGAGGGGAGGCAGAGGGTCAGATCCAAGGAAAACCTCGCGATTTGACCGCAGTTAGCAAAGTTATTGATAAAGATATTGATAAAATGTGATTCTAGGGAATGAAAGAGTAAGTAGGTTGGATAGAACACGGAGGAAAGGTTGGGGTAGGAGCCCGGGTTTTATGAGTGACCCCTTCTTTTGCCCTGCCCTGGAATTGTTCCCCTCGGGGGGGTAAGAAAAAATACGTATGCAGGAATCGTGTACCTTATGATGATTTTTATGCTAGTTCATCCTAAATATTGTATCTTCTATCCTAAGGTTTTAGTATCTTCTAAAACTTATGATGAGTCTTTACAGATTTTATTTAAGATCATAATAGAATTACATGGCTTTAGAACAGAATTGTAATGGTTTTCTCTTTTTCTCTCACCCTCCAGTCATTGCTGACACGGGCGGCGGCCAACCCAGCATGGCACGGGCGTTGCAGAGAAGGCCAGAGACTGACGAGGAATTGCACCAGTCGGGGAGAGGGGTTGATTATGGCTTGCGCCAGTTATGAAGGCCGTGTGGACAGCGGATTCTTACTGTGAGCGATCCAGACAATCCCGCCACAGGACGGTTGGTTCAGGGCCAAGACTCGAGTGTAAGACAGCACCGGGGAGCAAGAAAACTTCTGACGTCGAGTCAGGGTGCTAAAATGAACTGGTTTAAAGCTTTGGTGAAGTATACCAAGTATACCTAAGTCTTTTTTTCAACTTAGATGAGAAACCCTACGTTTTCACGCCTCCCCTTGGCTGTATGTGCCATAGTATTGGTAAAAACTCGATCTCAAATATCTAGCTGTGGTCGGATCGATGTTCCCTTGCATTGTTAAGCATGTGAAGGCTGGAGCTGTGTCATCTAGGGTCTAAGAGCGATGCAGGGAGGAAGTAATTCTTCTGAGAAATGGATAATAGAGGAAGAGGACGTGCTATGTTCCCCACTGGGGGTTATGCTGGAAGCTTTATCCTCCAATAGACATCTGCAATTCATCCAGTTACAGTTTCAAAGCTGCTTTCACCTAACCTGAATTGACTCTTTGACTCTTCACACTGTTCTGTTCTGACTTTCTCTTTTTGTGGGCTTCGCTTGTGTGCACCCCGGATCGGATGGTCTGTGCTTCGGGGACCCTCTCACTTCCGCCCCGGTTTGTAGAGGAGCTAAGGAGGAAGGCCATGGTGAACTTCAGATTTCTCTAGGGTAGCAAAGTTTGTTAAATTGACTCGTCGCGACGCGTAATTCATCAATTTACGTTTTCTAAGTTAGCAATTTCAATCACGGCAGATAGAGTAGGCAATAGCAATCAGAAGTCAGTTATTATGGAGTTGCGCTTTCGTGTCCTGTTCCAAGCAAGCATCTCAATATTGTTTAATTCTTGACCGCTCAGCTTGAGCTATACCCTGAATTATCGGATGTCATAGCTCCTCTCAAAAGACTTAAATGTCTTATATGTTTTGTTTTGTTGTAATATAGCATAATCCCCTTACATTATTTACTCATCTGTGTGCTCCCAGATAGGGTTCACTCCCTTATCAAAGTGTGACTGGGTGTAATCCATGCATTGTGAAAGTCAACCCTGCTTGAGCCACAAAGCACCTGCACTGGAGTTTGGTCCATTATTGAGGAAGATGGCCGTCAAATCGGACAGAAGCCCAGCAGCCATCAAGATCAAGTTGATAAATCATAATTGTTAAAAAGAGCCAAAATGATGACCTCAGTCTAATGACAAAGGAATGCGGTCTGGGGCATTTCCCGCCCGATAGTCCAGCACCCTTCCCAATGCACTACTCAAACCAACCTCAAGCTGGTCCTTTCTCCTCAGCATCTCGAACTCACAATCGGGTGCATAAGATGTCAGTTCTTCAATAAACATATTTAGTGCAGGCTGAAGTCGCTGGAAGCAATCCCCAAAGTGGTCGATAAAGCCGTCCCTCGATATACTCTCCAGATCTATCACCAACATTGTAATGAGCTTTGATTGGTCCATGCCGAACTGGAAAGGAATGTTAGTGCAAGTCGATCAAGGGCCGCTCAAAACCATCTAGTATCATGTCTCTCAACGAGCACTGCAGATATGTTACGTACTAAGTCGAACATGGAACAAATACCCTTTTGATTCTCATACGAGAAAGGGGTTTGGGGCCGACCGCCAATCTTGTCGAACGCCTGCTGGACCCCTTCGATCATATCTCGACACCGGAGGTATGTATTCTTGCAGAAGGTCAGTATAGGGCAAGTAAGTGGGCAAAATCTGCAATACCCCAATGATTTCGACTTCTACACCATGGCCTCCAATATTACTGGCAGTAAAATATATCTCAGATGCTAAACTGCCGACCTCCCGAATGACCGCGTGTATATCCTCTGGAGTTGTAACAGCTGCGAAAACAGGAGGCGCAACTGGATCAAGTATCGATGTGGCGACAGGTGAAGTGATTATAGAAGTCGTTGACGAAGCTACCGGAGAAGCATATGTTGTGGCTATGGCAGTAATGCCACTGAGAATAAGGAGGGCGTCGCGCATCATGCAGGGAGAAATGAGCAATGGTTCGGCCAGGAGTATGAGTCAACGATGACACGGGTGTATAGAAAGTCGTATTCGCTCGAGAAACATTCGGTTACTATCTGAAGACGCGATGTCGTAGAAGCGATTTGATATAAGGTACGACTTCTGGCAAATACGGAGATGGGTTTCGGAGCCAAGTCGCAAGCAGACTGCTTGACAGATTAAATATCCCAGATCATATCGAGGAATACCCCTTTCTTATGAGCTGCTATCAGCTCACACGTGGAAATGCTAATAATTGAGCTTTATATGTATTATTCTGAGGACATTTAATATGAAGTGGCGGAAATGGATGGCCCCTAGCGGTTGCAGACCGATCTGGGCAGGCTGCGTGCGACAAACACCCGAGACCTGTATGCCGCTCCAAAGTCCTCGCCGAGCTGGGACGGATATCACGGTTCGTGGTAGGGCTTTCGGATGGCAGATTTGCTTTTGTGATATCTTGGCATTAAGGACATGGAGGGCATCGGCAAGAGGAGAGGCTGAACATCAGGGAGATGTAAATAGGTACGAAAGCGAATATCAAGGATGAACAGAGACACCAAGAGTTTCTTAGAATACGTGACAGTGCCGAGACACTTTCGCATGTTCTCTTGGCAATCATTCGAGTATGAGAACGCGTCACTTTGGGCTGGCATGGTAGATACTGGAACAAATAAGTTTGTTGTTGAGAGCGGTTGAAAACATTGTCTTTTCGGGAAAGCCAAGACTTTCAGTTTCTGTCTTGGGCCAGAAGATGACATTATGCTTCATAAACGGACAAGTGATTGCGATGAATGTGTTGAACAACACCTTCATCCCTAAGACACCCGCAACTGTGCCTTTAGGGAAACGACATGGCAGAATGGTGTACACACATTGCTATTGCTACGCCTAACTTCGTTCGCTACCTCAAGAGTCAAGACCCAATCAGCCCAGTCGCTATGCCACTTCATAATCCCAGTTCATGCCCGACATTCTCGGGATACTAACACCAACCAAATGGTACAAAAATGACTTGCCAATATTTACACATCGACTCTATCAAAAAATGACCTCAACCCCATTGCACAAGGACCTTCTTGCCCTTCTTACCACCCTTTTTCTTACCACCAGCCTCGTCATCCTCGGCGGGCTCTTCACCAGCTGGTGTATTCGAGCCGCTGCCACCCCATTGGAAACCCGTTTCACGACTTCCATAGTCGCGGCGTACAGCGCGGCCGTTACCATAGCCAAAGATTGTAGTGGTAGGCTTTGGCGCTGTAGGAAGAGCAGGGAAGGCATCCTCGCCAGTAGGACGAGGAGCAGGGCGGGGACGGTTGAGGGTTGTGGATTGTGAGGACGAAGGAGTGGGGGTCGTCCAGTTGGAGCGAGAGGCGGAGGATGAGGAGTTGCCAGCTGAGGGGAGAGACGGGAATGCGTTGGAGGACGATGGAGGAGCACTGGCAGCAGGACGAGCTGCCCACGATGAAGCTCCGCTAGAGGACACAGGTGCAGGGCCGCCGAGTCTTGTGCTGTTCTTGAGCTTCAAGACACGGTTTGAGTACTTTTGTGTCGCCTTTGCATTGGGAACCGCTGGGTTGGCAGATGCTGCATTGGCCCAACCACTTGAGCTCGAGGTTGCGCCATGCATACCACTTAGTCCAGGCAAGCTAGGATAATCTTCATTGATGGCACGCCAGTCCTGCCAAGCTTTGCGGAGGGCATCGGCCTTGTTCTTGTCCTCATACAGATCCGCAACCTCTCGGACCATCGTACCAAGAGCGTTTGAGGAAGTATCGGCGAAGAGAGTGAAGAAAGCATCGATGAGTTGAGGTGCTGTAAGTCCGCCTTGGCGATATGAAGAGATGTGGTTTCGAAATGTTGCCATACGCTGCGCATCGTTGCCGAGGAGATTTGATGCTCGTTCGACTACAGCACCGTGGCGTACAAGTCGGGCGCGCTCTTCAGGGCTGAGGTTGGCAGGATCCGGGACAGTAGCAGATTCGATGGGATTAGCAAGGTTTGTCTGACTGGCCCGGGGAGTGTTCGATGAGCTGCCACCACGAGATTGTGACGAGGCTTGAGCGGGTGTGGGTGAAGGCGCAGAGAGTGCACCACCAAATGTGCGATTGGACACAGATTGCGCAGAATGGATGGCCATTTGCCGCTGGAAGGCAATCTCGTCTCGCCGTAATGGCTGGGCGGAGCTCGCAGGCACCGGTTCCATATTAGGGTCACGGCCTCTGTTTCCTCCTCTTCGCTCATCTCTGCCTCCCCGTCGTCCTTCTTCTCTCCCACTGCCGCCTCCGCCTCTCTCTTGCTGGTATGGTGTCCGAATATCGAATCCTGAGATGTTGACTACTCGCGCATCTCTGCCTGTTGCTTTACCACCATGATCACTCAATTGGTGAGCCTGCAAGTCAAGCTCCGACTCAAAGACCACGAATTTCTTCTCCAAACATTCTCGATCGCTGCAGAGGTAATGGTCCTTCTTGAAATGCTCTTCGAGAGCATTGTAGTCGAGGTAGTAGTGGGGATGTCGCGAGTCTCGCCTATCGCAAATAAAGCAGCGCTCATGCTTCATCCGGCAATGCTCGTACAACTTGTCGTCGTCGTAAAACCGCTCTCCACAGAAACCACATAAGGGGTGACCCTTGAAGCCTGTTTGGTCTGCCGCACCGGGCTTGTCGTCTCCATGACGCATGTGCTTCTCCAGTTCCTTATCCGCAAATAGCTCATGTTCATGTGTGAATACCCTCTTGTTACGAGTGCATAGATCGCACATGCGCTTGCGGTGAGCGGACTTGACATGGCGGTGCAAGTCAGGCCAGCCGAGGCCAGCGAAATCGCATGATGCGTCGGGGCAGTTATATCGGAGGAGGAGAACGGTGTCGCCGACAATATCCTCTTTCGTGTACTTGATTCCGATGTTGCTGTCGGTGGTTGTGATATCCTTTTCTGAGTAATCCTCGAAACGCTTCTCGGGGTCGTCGGTAAAAATGACATAGGGAGCTGGGGTCTAGAACACTGTTAGCGATAAAGCCCTTGGCAGGGGTACAGAGAAGAGAAACATACACGACAGTGAGCGCAGTCCTTCGTCTTATAAAGGGCTCTCATGCGTAGACCACAAATATGGCATGTTGTATGGTTACAAGGCGCAATAGAGTGGTGAGCAACTGGGTTCGCGCAGATGAAGCACACCTCGCCGTCCTCATCCTCGGCAGCTTCAGCTGCTTTGCCCGCAGCCATGGCATGAGCTCTGGAAGCTGCAGCTGCAACGTCTTGAGCAGCCGGGTTTGCGGGAACGTTGGGCACGTTGGAGTTGTTACCACCACGGCCACGTCGTTGGCCGCCTCGTCGGTTCTGATTCCCCTTTCCTCGGCCTCGTCCTCTGTTGCGCTGACCGTCGCCTTGTGGTTGGCATTCTGTAGCTGTGGCTCTAGTGTTGCTGTCTCCTTCCGGTGAAGCCATTTTGGGCTGTCCCGAGCTTTCAGAACCTGAAATGTTTGCGAATTCGGATAACGTAGAAGTCAAGGGGGCTAGAGTTATGGTTATGTCGCTCGGTAGAGGGGTAGTCGCTTTATCGTAATAGAAAGCTGTCAAGTGCACGTGTAAAGCTACAGAAATAAATGGAAATACAAGCGAACTTGTGGTGAAGCCGTACTGGTGCGCTACGATTGTATGAATGCAAAATGGTTGTAGTTTCAAGGTGAATCGCAAAGGCGAGATGATGATGTCGACCAGATTTTATTTAGCATTCTCTCTGAAATGGCGGGGCATAACAGTGACGGAACTGCCCTGCTGTGGCGCGAAGCCACTTCCACACGGATCTGTGGCTGAGTAATCTCGCCTAAGACTCACAAGCATTGGGGCGATGCTCAAATTAGGCCCTTTGATTGGCTCTGAAACCATCATTCAATACTGGGAGTCACCGGTCAGAAAGATCCCAGCCTAGAATGACAAGACTGGCATTGGCATCTATTGACTCATTACGGCTCATCCAAGCTTGACCTAGCAACAATAGGTAATTAGCTAGACAACCTCTTCAGAATCAACAGGGCTTGCTTCATTTCACCTTTCATCGGTTATTGATTAGAGTCCAACGGCCGTAAGCCACGACATGCCTCAAACTTCCATCAACAGCAAGCATGGGCATTAACACAACGCAAGGTACCTTGTTCAATAGACTTGCTCAGTCGAAGCACTGATAACCTCCGAACATATTGAATTAGCATAAAATAAGTCAAACCAAGCCTCCCCGTCATCAGTTCTCAAATCGTTGCGCAACAGGTGATTTAAAGCCAAGATATTATGAACTTAAGGAAACATTGATCACAGACCATACATTATAGAAATGCGTTCAAGCCTGATAATAGGGCTTGACCTGCTCTTCAGACCAATTCCAAAAGAACTCTGCCATACCTGTTCCACCTTCAGCTTCGGGCAAAGCGCCCTTCTCAAGATCTGGGCGAATAGGCATGAATCGACCCCATGGAACCACTTAAAAGTTGTCAGTAACTACCTAGGCTCGGTTCCGTGTTGTGAAAAGGAAATGCTTACCCCAAATACCGGATTTATCGATTGTGATATCCTCAGAAAAGGCAGCGAATAGCTCCGTGTACGCGCCATAGATAGGAGCATAGGTGGTAAGGGTTCTAGGATAGTACATATACCAGGGTGAGGTACGATCGAGTTCGCTTGCCAGATTACCAGGGTTTAGAGACTGGGTTCAATGTTAGTTTATGGATCGCTTGATTATCATACAGAACGTACCACGCTCACGATGCCATCATCTTTGAACCTCCTGGCGAACTCTGTGTTGTGGTAGAAGTTGCCGGCCTTGCTTGTTGCGTACTTGAACACCAGATTTCGCGGCTCATGGTAATCGAGGTTATCACGCTCGAATCCATTCTCTGGCGCGAGAACATCCGCAGCTGAACTAGACACCCAGATCACGCGAACGGAATTCTTAGGTGCCGACTTCGCTGTCTTTTGAAGAAGAGGAGTGAGGTACTTGGTGAACAAAAAATGACCAAGGCAATTGACTCCAAGCTGAAGCTCATACCCCTGCACAGTCTTCGATCCCTCTGGCGGTGTCATAACTCCGGCATTGTTGAACAGAATGTCGAGTCTGCTCTCAGCTTCAAGGAACGACTTGGCTGAAGTCCCAATTGTTGTTAGATCCGCGAGGTCGAGCTTGAGAAACTTGAGGGTGCCCTTCGACTCCGGGTGCTGCTTCTTGATGCCCTCAATGGCAGCCTCGCCCTTCTCAGTACTACGAGCAGCGACCCAGACCGTAGCATTCTTGCTGTAGAGAACCTGGGCAATCTCGCGACCGACTCCAGTGTTTGCTCCGGTGACAATGGTCACCTTTCCTGTGAGATCGGGAACATTTGCCTCTGTGAATTTAGGCTTGGGAGGGAATGCCTGGCTAAGGGTATCCAAAGGTCTCGCAGGCAGCGGCATAATGAAGGATTATGAAGAAGTCGTCAATAGCAGAGAGAACAACAAGTTGGATGGTAGAATCAATGACACAAAGATAACAACTTCCATGATCTCACAAATCACGGGCAACCGGCAACGCGGGGCAATCGACTACCCGAAAACCGGAGCTTGAGTTTAAATCCGTGCTTTGGAGAGAGGACTGCATAATTCGAAGCTCTCGAAACGTTGACATGAGATACAGATGTAATACATGAACAGCAAAGAAGATGTATTCTGACTTACAGACATTCAGGTCTCACAAGAACGTGAGAGTACCCCATTTATGCAAGTGCTTACGCCGTTCAGGGACCACTTGGATGCAGCACAGATTGAGTGGCGTGTGGGGAGTACATATCACAGGGAAGACAATCCACTTTCAATCAAGGTGTAATCGACATTTTTCAAGAGAGGCATACTTCAAGGTAGGTAGGTATTATCATCAAATACTGTCTGTAGTTCTAGAGCAATCCCACCCTCACATAGACCGAGTTTTGCAAGTAATATCCTCCCATTGTAGGGTAGTCTTTATCCCCACCATAGTGTTCCTGAATCACCGCCCAAACGGTACGAAAGAGACAATCTTGAGCCTTTCGGAATTCTTTGGGATTCATTATATAGCACCTAGCCCAAATGTCAATAGCTAGACAAGAAACACTTTACCGGTACGCCGCCGCGCGCCCAAACGCTGTCATCGAAACCTTCGCAGAGGGACTCCGCATTCTGCAGATGTAGCCGCTCTGCTGTTTATTCCTCGCCAACCGGGTAAAGATGGCTACCGATATCCTTGTTCATCCGAAACATGTCAACCCTTGCCTGTTTAAAGACTGCTTGCATCTTCTCGTCGCAAATGATTTGACGTTTGTCGTTCGGGTCTTGAAGGTCGTTTGCTTTGATGTGTTCCCAGAGCTTCTTGACAACTTGAGGTCGTGAGAGCTAGAATTTTGTTAGCGTTGGCTCTGCCCCAGTTGCATGTAACCATCCAGATGGCAAGACTAGTTGCAAGACATAGACCGGATAGTCCGAATCAGGATATAGGTATTCAACCCCTTCAGGCAATAATCCGATCTCGTCAAGATATGTAAAGCCCTGTGCAGTATACAAAGAAATGGTTCGCATACCTGCGTCTCGCCAACAAGTTCAGAGAGGGTTTCGCTCAAGTTGAAAGGTTTCTGGAAACCACCACCTGCCTTTCTCTTCTTGCCAACCTCACCAACGGCTGGTTCGAGGTCGCTATCATCGTCGGCTTTGACCTTCTTCGCACTTTTCTTGCGCGGCGCCGCCTTCTTCTTGGTAGGTTTTGCCTTGTCGCCCCCTCGAGTCTTGCGCCCTCTGGCCAAGCTATTTTCCTGCGCCTGTAGTCGCGCCGCCAACTTGGCGTCCGCATCTTCAGCAGAGGACGATCGCTTAACCTTCTTTCGTGAAGGTTCCGGGGTGGCGGATTGCTCGGTCTCGCCTACGTCGGATGTACCGTTGGCCGCATAGTCGACAGTGGAGGGGGGTTCAATGCCGTTGTTGGCCCCGGATACTGCGTCGAACCGAGCTTCGATAAGTCGTTTGATGGCGTTCTAGCAAGTCAGCAGGGGAAAAATGTAGGGCAATGCCAAATGGAGCGGCGAGGCAATGCTTGTGTTGTTTGTCGGCATACCTTCTGCTCGCTCAGATCCTGGCCGCCGAGCTTGTTCTCTAACCCCTGCCGGATCTTCTTTCGTGAGATGGTCTCAAGGTCGGACGTCTCAAGGATGTCGTCAATGATAGCGGTATAGCGCTCTAGCTCTTCGGTAGTCACTATTGTTATATGGTGTTACTCAAGGTTCAGAGTCGCGATGAAGGGGGTCTGTGCCAAGGGGTGGCAGGGCAACTTACAAGGGACGCTCATGATGATGATAATGTTGTTATTCGCAGCACGACCGCTCAGTTGTGTAGAGTTGTACAGGAAAAGTTCGACAGGAAAGGCGGCTCGGTTGCAGCTACAAGACGAAGGAGGGTCACAAACGGCGGGGGATTATGCGCATACAAACAGCGACACCTGCAGCCGTCCGTCTCTGCAGAAGGATGATGGGATGCGATCACGGCAATGGTGAAGAATGCGCCCTGGGTTGCCTGTATCAAAGCATGTCCCAAATTGATTGCGCGTGCGTGCTCCCGGTGATGTGACGATTGTTTCTTATGCCAACGCGGTCAAATATGCGTGATGGTTGGTCGCCTAGGTCCCGCGGTCGGTCGATTGAAGTGGACGAACCGCGGCATGAAACGATGGACAGTGAAGTAAATCGATGGAGTATAGCCAAGGTGAATGTGGCCTACAAGGAAGTGAATGGGAAATAAAGCGTTTCTAGAAAAAAAGCGATATTTGGATAGGCCTAATGGAGCTATCGCGGGCTTACGTCAATTTGTTGTGTATGGATGAAGTTAATGTTCACCCGCAACCTTGGAAGTCGTGGAAAGCAAGCAAGCCACCGATCTCAGTCCGATGAGGCTGCTGAGGCTCTCGTTGCCGTGGCTGGTGACCAGGGGTTTGGCCAATGAACCTTGCGTAGCGTTAGGTCACCAACCGAAAGGGGTAAGGTTTAAGACCTGAGACGGGAGGAAGCGTGCTTCATCCACATTGGCCCTTCTTATTGTGTTTTTTCATTGAGGTCACGTGGGGTATGCCTTTTGTCTTTGGTGGTGTTTTCCCCGGCAGCTCTCTGGGTCCACTGTCTCGCTTCACGACTGGCTGCGTCTGAGGATGATCAGGTACCCAGGTCCCTGAGCTGGCCTACTTGTTCTGATCAAAGGGCTTTGATAACACTGTCAACGATGGTAACTGAAGCATTTCGAAAGGCTAAGGCACTATTTAATATGGTTCATGTCGATATCAATCGTCAACTCCAACCTGTCCAAGAGATGAAACTAGGCCTGAATCCAGATCTCTTAACAAGTCACCCCAGAGCAGTCCACCTGGTGTGTCGACAGCCCACATATCCTCATTAAGCGTCGCATCAAAACCTGCATTGTATAAAGCTTCCTCACCAACACTCATAATCTGATAGCTACTCGGCTCCGCCACAGTATCCAGCGTTTCTGGGCTTTTCTGGTTACTGGTTGGTGTTGTCGCGGGTGTAGTGAGACCAAGCCTTGCTCTGAATGACTCCACGAGTTCTAAACATTTGATCCTGAGACTGTTGGTCAACTGCACACCTGCCCTGGCTCCAAATATCTCAAAAACTCGCGCAGCTAGTGTCAACGTCTTCCGCGCTATGGGGGACATTGGACAGATGGGATATCCGCAAGAGAAGCCAGCTAAAGCAAATGTGGCGGTACGCTGCCAGTCAAACACTTGGAAGCACCCAGCAAGAATACCGGAATCTCTGCTGATCTGGTTTAGCATATTTGTTACCATGATCCCAGAGTTCACACAGGTAATGCAGTGGTTATCACTATTGAAAGTGCCCAGTGCCGGTGTTGGGAGAAATGAGTTGAATGTTCGCGTGAGCATAATGACCAAGGAATGGTAGTCAAATTCCAGCACTAGCCGTTGTCTCTGAAGCCAAAGGGGATCGCCCTGGCTGAGATCTAGCGGCGAGCGATCAACTGAGAAGGGTACACCTTGCACCCGTGGTGTCTTTAGACTCGCTGGTAGTTCCTCGACCCAGGTCTTGAGACGCTTGAGCTGCTCGTAGAGATACTTTGCGCACTTCTCTCGTGATGAAGGATGCTGATAAAAGTCGGGTTGATCAATCTCCGAAAGAACACCCTCCATAACCCTCGCAAATTCAGTATGAATCTCACGAACGACCTGAAAGAGGCGTTGTCTCTCATGCTGAAAGCGAAGCCAGTTGATGTCCGAAGACTGCGAAAGGGTGAAATTTGGGCCGGCAAGTTGGGCGATACTGTCCGATTCTGGCTGTTTGCGCTCATACAGACAGGCCTCTGAAATTGCGAAGGGTCGCCCTAAATGCAGAGAAACCTGTGTGTCCAATGTGACAAGGCATCTCCATAAACGCGAGCCTGTTTTTGCGCCAGTTGAAACCTCGCTCCCTCGGGTCTCCTTGTCGCCATCGAATTGTAGGCCAAGTGATTCTGCTGTAGCTACGGCAGAACGAACCATCATATAGGCTGAGTTTTCTTTATTCACAGCCAACAGATATATGGCGCTGAGGAAATAGCATTGCGCCGACTGTAAAGACGGATAATCCAAATCTTGAACCAGCGCCTGTTGAGCTTGCAGGTAGAAATCGAAACCAGGCTGATCAGGCACAACGACATTATCACAAGTTGTGTATGAGGAGCCAAACTGTATGCACAAGGCGATCACAATATCCACCAGAGGACTTGCCTGTCTCTTCGTGTTGTCACTCCAGAGTGAGTCATAAAGTTGTCGAAAAGCAGCCTCCTCGATCACTGGATAAATTGCATGATAGCCCTGCCAATAAAGGTCGAGGAGAGCGTCTTGTTGTTCACGCTGCAGTCGGTCGCAATCAAGCGGCGTTGAAGGAGCCGATGGCTTTGGACTCGACAGGACACTTGTATCAAAGCTCGAATTGGTGAAAGTCGATAGTCGATGAGTGAAGTAGGCCAGCGAGGATGGACCGTACTGAATGCCATTCACTCGGACCCCTTTCCACCTTGATGGACGTTTACACTCAGAGTCAATATTTTGAGGCAAAGTAGATGGGCTTAGTAGCTTATTCTCAAGCTGCTGTACCTGACTTCTCAGCCGTTGAACCTCTCTGTGTCATTGTCAGCTTTGCGCCCTTCGATAGACTCAGGTTCGACTCACCTTGTGGCAGCGGCAACACTTTTGAAATCATCGCGGCCTGAGTTTACACATTCTCTATTGGTTTGTTTGCAGTTCCGACAAGGTCGTGTAGAATCGCATTTCACTCGAGTCAACCGACACCAGTCACAGGCGCGAGAGACTTGAGCCCTCTTGGGGCGGGGTTGTGAGGTTGGTGGAGAAGGAGGTTTCCCGCTTGACAGGGAGTTTGAAGTTGTTATGTCAAAGGTGGTAAACATTGAGATGCCGAAAGCAATCGATACGTCCTAGTATGAGGCTGTGATGGCTGTTGTATGTTGGATTCTGACAGTCTGCATACCGAATTCCTGACAGGGCTGAGCATGGATGAGTCAGGAACATAGATGTTAGTGCATCCCATGACCATTTGTAATCAGCGGAATCCCGGCCTGACACAGCAAGACAGAAGGCTATGGTATTGAAAGTTGAACATGAAATGTTACGGGCTGTGCCATTGTGAGATATTAAATCCCTAATTTTACTGGCAAAGATCTTCGGAGCAGTCAAATGTGCGAAAAAAATCCTGAGCATGTACATAGTCGCCGTAAGGTCAGTTAACAAGCCTCGCATATAGCGGCAAACAACCAGGCAGCGATATGATTACTTTTCACTTTATAAGTTTCTATTATACCAAGAATCTGGCCATGTGACATGAATTGTATTTATATTTCCTTGCCTACAAATAAAGCCGCGAAATTGAAAGACGAGATCAAGTACTGCGAGTCAATGGTAGAGTAACAGCCAATGGCAGGTCTCTATGCATCATAGGATCACCAAATGAGGAAGTCGGAGAAAACTCCGAAAACTCCTTTTGGATTGAATGCTGAAGAAACAGGAAAACGGTTATTTACCTTGAAGCGAAAAAAACTACGGGGTGGCTGCATTTGTGTTTCTGTGAATCGGGATCTGAAAGGCGAGCGACATGTATCCTCCCGTTCCATAAAGGAATTGCAGAGAAGAGTGCACATGGCACTTTCCCAAACCACCTTCTTGGTTTGTTGAACACCACCTCACGGCAAGCATGAGGAAGGAAAGAGACAATGATATCCATGAAAAATGTCTCGCGAGGAAGCAACCTGTCAATTTCATGCATTGGAAAATTGTTCGCCGTTTTCATTCTTTGTCAACCTCTTATTTCTGAAGTTTTCCCACTGAAAGGATAGTGGAAAGAGAAATCTGCAAGTATGTTACGCATTTGCCTCCTCCTTTTTACCGTGGCTGTATATGCGGCATCCATCCAGGACACCACAGCGCAGACCTTGGGCTTCTGTGGTCAGCCGGACAAGAGTAACTATACACTCATCGAAGGTATGGCAAGCCCTCAAAGACGCAGTCGTGTTGGTGATCTGATCTGAAATCATAGATCCTTTCCTTGGCGACATGGATCTTGGTCAACCAGGTATCACCCTTGAGACTGCTTATGGTGATGGAACTCCTCGCTGGTTCATGGTGTATCAAAACGGAATAGACGCAAAGCCATACCGCGCCATGAAGGTATGTTGCCAGTCCATGATTTACTTGTAAGGTTTCAGCTAACTGTCTTCAAGGTTTCTTCCAACACAACTGTATTTGTTGACTTGACAACATGGTGCTCAACATTCTCCGGAAGACTCGTCCGTGGTAACGATATCGATTTTGATGGCGGCGCACACAATCTCGGCACATGGGCAGAGGTGAACTGGCAGAGCTATCCACTGGTGTACGGTGGGGTGTCTGTCATTGAAGGTTATATACCACACCAAACCATTGATCGAGGAAGCTAACACTATGCAGGGAATGATGGGCCCATCCTCTTACAATCAGAAGACGCCAACACCCCTTCCAGGGGTTTCACTGAAGATATTATACCTCGAGCCCCAAAAGAGTGCCGGGTAAAAAAGGACAGTGGAGGCATGGCACTGAAGCCAACCGACAAGGACGGATACGACGAAGCAACAAGGGAATTCACGAAACGACAATTGGACAACCAGAAGGTGTCTATCGACAAGACCTACACTGCGACGGTCATGTCCCACAACGGAAGGTTCAAGATTATTTTCCTCCACGGGAACCATTAGATAGAGCAGCCCTGGCCTATGGGTTCAGGCAGCTGTGTTGTCACTTGGAGCATGAGCAGGTGGTCATTTTTGATGATTCAATATGTGTTCCGGAACCATAGAAGATATGCTGTAGTCTCTAAGCACTTCTAGAGGAGAAGTAGTCGAGATGATTGAAGTGGGTTAACTTTACCTCATACGGTAGCTAAAAAGAGAGCACCGAGATCGATACGCTTCACCCCACATTCTGCAAACCAAGTTTGAGAAAGTTATCCTGCGGGGTAGACACACTCACGATGATAACGTTCTAGACTTACTAAAACAAGGTTTTGTAAGTTGAATACCGGCCCGGTTGAAGATGGTTATCTGATAGAGAATAATTAACACATATTTTGACCGGCCGAGACTTCCATAGCCAAATGCATTCCCCATAAGCTTGATGCTGATAGGTAATACAAAGTCTCAATGCAGAAAACAGTAAACCGACTTCACCAGACAGCTCAACTCTAGCCAGAATTACTTACTACGAGACCATCCTATGATCTTATGGAGCAGCCATGGACTTCTGCTTTTTTTCTTGTAGCGAAGTGCATGCTATCACGAGCGACAAAGCAGATTCCTGAAAATAGGGGATTGGGGAAATGGCAAAGAACGAAAATGTCTTAATATTGTGATTCAGCCTTTTCTTGGCATTATTGTAACGAGTCACAGCGCCCACATAATCGGCGGCAGTCAATGGAGCATCCAACTTATGGACCCTTCAGCTCCTCCTATGATCTCAGATAAGTAATTACACTGCTTCCCCATCGTACCGCGCTCTTGTAAGTCCACATGCCGGGAGCATTACCCTTGGCGAGTCCCTCAATAGCATCGGCAAAAGCAGGCCCAAGACCCTCGTCCTTGATCTGACGGACAGGGTAAAGATAAGTCTTGAAAGAGAAAAGGATGGCTCGGGTCTTGGGCAGACGAGTCAGGGTTTGGAGCTCTATGCGAAGGAAAGTCTGTGTGTATGTGTTAGTGAGGAAATATGGTCATGGGGCAGCGTCCTACCTTTTCAATATCGACATCTTCATCATTTTCGTACTTGTCATCGCCAGTTATGTGGTTGCCCTGGCAGTTGAACAGCTCTGTGTGAGTTTGAACAGACCACTGCAGCTCGTCAGCATCAATTCCAAACGATGGCTTTGGAGAGTCCTCACGTTTGTTCGTTTGACACTCTTTCCTACTTCCAGCTTTGTGAAGAACTTCTCCATACTAGAACCGATCTTTTCGTATGACGGCACAGGTGCATGGATCTCCACAAGTGTTTTACCAAGCTTAGACGAGGGATCGAAGCCAGATGGAAAGCAACACATGAATGCAACCGAGCGGTGGCCTTCTGGAGTCTCCTGCAGCAAGAAGAGATCTTCTTCGACGGTCTCACCAAGTACGCGCAGCGCCGCATCCATGTGACCTTCGGGCAGCGTGGGGAAGGACATTCCCGTCGCGAGATTCTCGCACATGGAGTTGTCCTTTGAGAGTTTGAAGATGGTCGGGAAGCGCTTGGGGAGCTGTTCAGATAGGAGATAGGTGTACAGCTCACGTACAGCGGCATCACCATCGGGAGTGCAGCCATGAACGGTAGAGCCATGAGTGGCAATGATGCTTCGTCGATGTGTAACGCGGTCGAGGTAGTCTTCGTCAATTGTGATGAGTTCTGATGGCGTATCTGCTCGAATAGCTATGAAAATAGTCAGAAAAAAGGACATTATTGTCCGGCGGAGAGACCATACCCATCGTTATGTGATATGTTGGTTTGAATGGCCGTAACTGACGCCTGGGTGCAGTTTTCCAGTCAAAGTCATGTAAGGGTTCAATAGCTGCCACCTTTTCAGGCGGTACTATCTCAGCCTTGGCAGCTTGCAAATGCTGTCTGCGATGGCGCATCCATCTTTTTGCCTGTGGTTTGTTGGTCAACTACGAAAGTTCATGATGTAGTCAAAGTTGGTTGAACTCACAGTGGTGGTGACGACCCAAATCGATAACAAAACGGCGCCGGGAAGAAAGAGTAGCTTTGCAAAGAGCTGCATAGAGCCATTGAGATGGTACAAGGAAGTCATCTTTGGGACTGAGGTGGATTTCAGTGATAGAGTTGGTGCTATCAATGGTCTTGACGGCAACCAAGACCCTTTTTATGTTGTTCCAAACGCCCTTTGTATAGTCACTGAATATTTGGAGTCTATCGTTCTCCTCACGCCGATATCGCGTGGAGCTCTAGCCTGATAAACTCTCAGTCATTAGCTCTTTGTGATGGAGGGTGTGGTACCTTTTGGGGTAGAGATCAGAAGACATAAAACGAACAGTAAAGTCAATAAACCAAACAGGCAGTAAACACAATTGTAAACAATATGCGGTTGCTATTTTAATTCCTCTCCTGCAGTTATAGTAATAGATATAATAGTTATATGCAGAAGTTGCTATATTAAATTGCTTTAACCTTCTTCCTTAAGGGAATAATAGTCTTACTTATATAAATAAGTGTTAGGACTAAATAACATTTATCTAGATTAGCTAGAGGCAGCTGCAGCTAATTTCTGCTTGCTGTATTATATAATAGCTACATATGTATTATTCTTTAATAATATAACCTCCCTTCTATTAGAGGTTACAATCTATTCCTTTAATTAATTAATCTTATAATAATCTCCTTTATTAGCAAGCTACATCTATATAGCAAATATAACAGCAATTAGGCTAATTATAGATCTTTCCTTTGTTATGCAGTGGATCTACATTTACCTATCAATCAGCAGTGTAGCTGCATAACCCTGCAATTAGGTATAATCTTGCATAATATATCAATCGTGCAATCAAGCATAATCCACTCGCAACAGGTCACGTAACAAATTACATAATACAACATCCGTTGCCTGGCTAGATTAATCTCCGTGCTAACAGCAACTATGTTGTGTTCCGTTCAATACTCCCCCTTAAGCTGATAAGTCTTTCGACGAGGGTCATCAAGCTTGCATTTCTTTATGTTAAGAAGGGAGATGAATTTCTTATGCTGCGGTTTAGCAAGTGGCTTTATTAGGCCATCAGTAGCCATTTTGTCTGTTACAGCGTATTCCACTTTAATTTAGCTAGTCATAATAGCCTTATATATGTAGTAGTACTTAATGTAAATCTATTTTATGCAAGCATAGAATTCTACATTATATACTAGCTTAATTATGCTTTAGTTATTGCAGAAGATTGTAATTAGTCTATTAATTAGTTAGCTAAGTTCTTCTATAAATCCTTATATCTAGATTACTTTATATATTGCTATTAATAGAGCATAATACTTAGCTTCTATTATTAACTTTATAATTATCTTTTATTTATATAATGCCTATAAGATTAGGCTGCTATTTATAAAGAAGATATATCTAGCAGTTAATTGCCTAGTATTAGGATTGCCTGTATAGTTAGAATCTGTATATCTGTAGATGCTATAAGTATTTCTAAATTCCTTGCTGCTTAATTTATTATAGTAAATTCTAAGGTTATAATGCCCTTATAGATATTATATAATCTATTTAGCATAGGAAAAATGGTTAGGAGTAGGATTTGCAATAAAATAAGCCTATAAACCATTTATAAATGCAATATCTAGTTATATCTATATTATAAGATAATTTATTTTGCTAATAAAATGAGCAAATAGTATATACACTTTATTATTAGTTAAGGCTATAGATATTTTAGCAACTAGGTATAAGCTAGCATCTATAGGCATTCTAACTGGTCTATACATCTTAAGTCCAGTTATTGCAAGAATATCATTAATATATGCACCCTATAAGATAGAGATGCTAGTATTAGTCTTTTAAATTGCAATACTAAGAAAGTAGCTTAAAAAGCCTCCTTTCTTTAGTTTAAGAGTGCTTTCTATTGCTTTATGCAGTTTATTAGTGCTTTTCTTAGAATCAGTAAGTAACAGTATATCATCTACATATATAGCTATAATCTAGTCTCTATCCTTTTTAATATATACTAATGTATTAGTCTTAAGCTGCTTAAAGCTAATATTGCCTATTTCTTTATTAAATTTAAGCTGCTATTATCTTCTAGATTGTTTAAGTCTATATAATGCTTTATTAAGTAGAATCACTACATCTTTAAACTATCTAAGCTTTTTAGCCTATTATTTGCCCTTAGGGGATTTCATAAACTAGGTAAGCATTAGGAATTATTTAATGTAGATAAGTTTATTAAGGTTGCTATTAAGATATACTGCAATTACATCTGCCTACAATAGATCTTTCTGTTCCTAAATGGAAAGGCAGATAATAATTTACTATAATGCAGGTCTAACAGTTAATAAGAACATTTTATTAAAGTTAATTCCTTCCTTTTATTAGAAGCCTTATGTAATAAGATGCATTTTACGCTTAATAATCTGGCTATACTTATTGCATTTATATCTTATAACCTATTTAGTTATTAGCAGTCTATATCCTTTTAGAAGTTCTGCTTTATTTATAAAGTGAATTGCATCTTTCTTAAATAGGTTAATGTTAAGACCTGATATTATATAAAGGTCTTATTATATAACTAAGGAATATATTATGTTCCAGATAACTAATCAGAGCAAAATATATACCAAAATAATAAGAAAATTTAAGGCTTTCAATGAGTGTGCTTACCTAAGCAAAATATGGAGAATTGAGCAAACTCCATATATTAAAGTTTTTCTTATAACTTTAAATATTTCTTATTAAGGAAATATTAGTAGGAAAGTCACGTAACCGGGGTCACGTGATAATTATATAATGAGGATTACGTATACGAGATTTTACCCCTCAGTTGGATGATTCATAACACACCACAAAAAACCCTATTTTCCTATTTAAGCTTTATAAGCATACCAAAGCCTAGCGCCTTCCAAATTGGGTAAAAAGTATATCTTATTTTTCTCCGAATTTCGGCAGTTTTTATGATAGTCTTTTCATTATCATTGAGACTACCCCTCTCTGGGAATCACAATGCCCGCTCTTTTAGAGATCTATATAAGACCTAGGTTTTCCCACTCAGGGAACTCCTTTTTAATTAGTGACTTATAAACTTTTCTATTACATAATATATATCATTAAATTCAGAAAAAATCGCTCTTCTCAACGAATCTACTTTTACCTTATACATCCTACCTTATGCCTATCTACAACACAGTTACAACCTTTTTCCCTCCTATTTCTACAGCCTCTTCTACACCTATTACAGTTATCTATCCTTCGACCTATATCGAATTCATAGGCTATTTTATTCAAGCCTTAACAGTTAATAAGCTTAAAGATAGTTGCTTCTTACTAGAGTTTACTATCTAGTTATTTAAGCATAACTTTAAGTGTTAGGGGATTAGGGAACTCCTAGCTTTATATAGCTATTCTAAGAATGAAGTTATCCTTTTTGCATTAGAATGCTCCTTTAAGGTAAGATCTCTTAATCTTATTACTGGAATGCTCCTTTAAGGTAAGATCTCTTAATCTTATTACTGTATTTATAACTGCTTTATTTATAGAAGATAATGTAAGAGATATAATAGATTTTCTTTATTATTAGGTTATACACTTTATAGATAAAGTGCCTATTAAATCTAATTAATATACCCTCCTATATATATAGTATAAGTTTATCTAATATAATATAATCCTCTAGCTTAATGTTAATAAAACACTTTATGCTAATTGCTTGCAGATGCAAGATATCTGGTTTATTATTGCCTAGCTTGAGGTTATTCTAGAATGCCTTATATAGCATTATCTAGATATCTTGTTTATCTACTTAGATCTTTATTGCTGTAATGTTTGTAATGTTAATTGTAGATAGTAATACCTCCCTTTAAAGTTCTAAGGGGATTTTAAGGTTATTAACTATAATTATATACCCTTTTTTAAGGATAATCTAGTTTATGCATTTATAGAATCCTACTTGCTTGTAGCTATAAGGCAGAGTGGTTTTATAATGAATTCTAGTATTCCTTGTAAATTTATAGATTAGGTAATTGCAGAATTCTCCCCCTGCATCTTTATATAGAATAATAGGATATTTCCTAATCTGCAGATGCTATTAGGTAATTAATATTTATAGAAAAGGGAAAGCTCTATCCTTTATAGAGAGAGTGCTTCCCTTCTTAAAGCAGGACTTATTATTAGTTATAAGGTAGAGATACTATATCCTTAAGCTTAAGAGCGGCTTAAAGAAGTATAGATTAATATGCACTTAATTGAGTGCCTATCCTAACTGTAGTTATATAGTTTTTAAGATAAATCTAATGCTTTTAGCTAGTTTATAAGTATTATAAGGTTTAATTTAAGGCTATTTAACATTACCTATTCCTTTTATATACTTTGCGGTTTATATAACATTTTTATAGCTAGTATATGCAAGTTAGTAATGCTACAGTTATACATCTTTAGTATAGCTTAATAAGTTTATTGCTATTAGGCTAACTTTAGATTATAGGCTTCCCTTTACTTTAAGAAGAAATCTACAAGCAGGAATATTTAAATAGGCAATCTTGCAATTATAAGCATTAAAGATGTCATTTCTGATTATATAGCTGCTATTGCAATAAGTTCTTTTACCTAAGAATATATTAAGTAGGAATGTTTTAATTAGTAATATAGCTTTTAATTCTATATTAATAGGCTTATTATTAACTAGAATCTGTATATAGGCCTGCCTGATTGCAGTTAGGTATATAATGCCTCTTCTAGTAGTAATAGGAAATTTGCAATTAAGTAGTTTCTATCTTCTATTATAGAACCACTTTATATTATTAATAGTATATATATTAGCGCTAGTATTCTATAGCTATTAGTTATAGTGTATATTAGACTTTACGCTTAGAGACTGTATAATATAGATTAAGGTTTCTAGAGTATTAGTTTTTTTTTTATTAAGTGTATAAAATAAATCTTAAGAACTGAGTTAGTTAGGATTCCTGCTCTAGGCTCTGCTTCTATCCTTTTACTTACTCTTCTTGCTTGCTTAGACTGCAAGGCTTAAGTTTAATTTAACTTTCTTAGAAGTAAATTGCAAGAGTGTAAGATCTATAATAGATCCTCTATACTTGTAATTAGGTTTATTAGGATCTTTAATATAACTGTATAATAAATTGCATTCTAGAGATATTAATTTATATATATTAATGTAGTTAATTTGTTACTCTAAGTATATATTTATAAAGTTATTTATAGTAAAGTTATTATAAATCTTTTTAAGCTTCTACTGCATAGTGTAATTCATTTGCATAGTAAAGAAGGTTAGCTTAGAAGGAGTATCTTCTGTATTAGTGCTAGTTTTAGCCTGCTATACGTTTAACTTAGTTTCCTTTTCTTTTTATTTAGGCTTTCTATGCTTTTTCTAATAATTAGCTTCCTTATATCTCTTCTTTTTATAATAATTGCATGTAATATTAGACTTTAAGGTCTTATTATTGTTAGAGGTATACGTGCCTAAGGGGTTAGAATCCTGCTTCTTTAACTTCTCTTTAGGTTTATCCTTTATTTAATTCTTAGATTTAAGTTACATATTATTAGTATACTATATATGATCCTTAAGATAATTATAGATGCTATAATTAAGTAGTCCCTTTTAGTAGAGTTAATAAGTTTAATAAAACTAGTCTTTACTAATTAGAAGAATAGCATAAGAGAGATAATAAAAGAGGATATTATTAGGCAGTATGCCCTCTACTTCTTTATAGGAAAATACAATTAACTAGAATTTCTTAATAAAAGTTAGGATATAAGACCAATTTCTAAGGTTAAGGCTAGCAAACTTAGCTAAGATATTATCCTTACATAGAGAGAGAGATCCTGCAAATTGTTCTTCTAGCCATTTAAAGGCAATTAAACTGCAGTTATATTAGTAAATAATGCTTAGGGCCTTACCCTTATATGTTATAATGATTGCATTTAGTAAGGATGCTTTACTGCGTAAAGTGAGGCTAAAATTAAGCTCCTATCCTACACTGGTAAGGGAGTTCTTAAGTGCTAGCTTCTAGATTAGCTATTAGTTAGTATCTTTAAGATGCTAGTCTTTATTAACTGGAATCTTAAAATCTTTAAGGTTAATAATCTCTTTATATTTCTTTAATTCTAGATTATATTTATCTATAAGATCCTGCTTTGCCTGTATGCTTTAATTAACTATTAGGATAGTATTAAAGAGTAATGCTCTGCAAGGGATCTATTAAATTATTAAGTCTTATTATAAAGCAATTAGTAGAGCAGTAGGATAAGGGGGTAAGATAAATGTAGTGTTATCTGCAGTAGCTGTTATCTATTAATGAATTTGAGGGATTCTCTGTTATATATATAATATAGCAGGATAAGGAGGTAGGTTAAAGCAGGCATAGCAATTACTTAGTCTAGCTTCTTCTTTATATCTATAATTAGCAATTACCTATAATGTTTAATCTTCTAATAGGTTAGACTGCATACCTGTTTGTAGTAAGCTTGCAGCTAGAGGTATCCTAAGATTCTCTTCTTTAGGGATAGTCATTAGATACTATCTAGGAATAGGCTTAAGCTGCATTGCCTCACTGTTAGCATAAGCACTTAGGTGAGGAGTTAGGACTTGCTAATATTGGGACTTGATGGAGGACATTCTAGCTGCAGCGGCCGGGGTATACTGTTAAAAGGTACTTAGAAGGGGTGCCTTGCCCTAACCAGGGTTAATCAGGTTAGCTGGTATCTTCTTGTTAACTATAGTATCTATAAGAAGATAGGAGGTTATTATGCTTTCTAGTATATATTTATATAACATAAGATAGTCTAATTAATATAGTAATAAAGTATTTATAATATCTTATTTGTAATTTTTAAAATAAAATGTAAAAATTGCAATGCATCTAGGCTTATAACCTATAAAATAAATAGTAAAGTTAATAAACTAAATAGGCAGTAAATACAATTGTAAATAATATGCAGTTGCTATTTTAATTCCTCTCTTGCAGTTATAGTAATAGATATAATAGTTATATATAGAAGTTACTATATTAAATTGCTTTAACCTTCTTCCTTAAGGGAATAATAATCTTACTTATATAAGTAAGTATTAAAACTAAATAACATTTATCTAGATTAGCTAGAGGCAGCTGCAGCTAATTTCTACTTACTATATTATATAATAGCTATATATATATTATTCTTTAATAATATAATCTCCTTTCTATTAGAGGTTATAATCTATTCCTTTAATTAATTAATCTTATAATAACCTCCTTTATTAGCAAGCTACATCTATGTAGCAAATACAATAGCAATTAGGCTAATTACAGATCTTTCCTTTATTATGCAGTAGATCTACATTTACCTGTTAATTAGCAGTGTAGCTACATAACCCTGCAATCAGGCGTGATCTTGCATGACACGTCAATTGTTGAACTAAACCACTGTGCCAAAGACCTACAAAATGTAAGGTCCCTACACTAGGGGCCTAAGGCAACAGGGCTTATATTTTCTGTACAACATCAATCGTGCGATCAAGCGTGATCCACTTACAACAGGTTACGTGACAAATCACGTGACACGACATCCGTTGCCCGGCCGGATCAATCTCCGCGCCGACGGCAACCATGTTGTGTTCCGTTCAACAGAAGACCCCTCTTGCTCTCATATTAATGCCGGGATAAGGAAAGGCTCATTAGCATTATTATCTACAAAACCAGGCTATCTAGCCGTCCCATATGTCATCTGGTATCATTCGTCGTATATACAAATCCGGCCCGACCGGGAACACCAATATGTCTAGTCCAATCTCGTGTCTTATCATAATTCCCACAACAATTCTATCACTTCATCCTTCATCTCCTCTATCTTGGGTGGCGTCTTCTTGGGATCTTTCGACTTCTCGTCCGGGCCGGGGATATCATCCTCGAGACGGTGAATGTAAATTTGCCGGATATTCTTGCCAACGACTTCGGTGTCGACTAGATGATAGGTATTCTTCAAGCGTCGATCCATCTTGGATCTCATTGGGCTCAGACTCCAGTCGAAACCTTCGGCGCCCTCCCAGCTTCCCTCCATCTTATTCAAGTCCACGCTCTCCAAACCTGCAGAGTATTGGACTATGCTATATCCGTTTGTCAAGACAGTGTCGGAGCCAAAAGCGAAGCGTTGCAGGAAACAACTTCCACAAAATTCGGAGATCTTGACCATCTTGTCAACAGGGGCCTGGTGCCACGACTTCCAGTGATGTAGACTCATTGGCAGACGACCCGACTCATAGAAACCGCTCATGTCTCCACCCATATCCAACTGGTGAAGTCCTTTTACAACAGTGAGCTTCGTCTTGGTCTTGCTATAGATACATTGCTTGAGAAGACCATCGCCTTGTGGCACATGATCAACTTTGAGGCATTCCTCCAGATGAGGGTCAAGCTCGCGAAGCAGGGCTGGGCTGAGGAAGATTCCTGCTCCTCCAAAAGCCATGTAGCCATGGTGCTTGACTGCATCGTAGTTCTCCGACAACCCACCCACGTACGCTGGAAGCTTGTGGTCGTATTTGCCTAGGATCTTGCTCATGGGGTAAAGAGAAGGAAAGAAGGTATCATCGTCGACAATGGCGGTCCACTGCGTCTTTGGGGTAACGTGCGCAAGAAGATCGCGGACGATTGCAAAGTGCTGCTCGTTAGAGGTAATGGCCTTGTTCCATGGGTCCTTGATGCTGAGTTCGATCCCACGCTGACGGAACTGCTCAGTGACTTGTTTGTACTTGGACTCGTCGCCGGGATCGGTGATAATCGCAAGTAATTGCGCATGTGTATTGCCGAGCCAGCTCTCAAACTGTGACATGGATTCGTTCAATCGTTCAAGACTTGTCGCAACACCAAACAAGAAGCCGGAGTAGTCCTGCTGAGGGTACGGTGGGGGCACCCTGAGAGTGACTTGTTCGCAAGCCGATTCGGTCCATCCTTCACAGGCTTGGTCAAGTTGAACGATTTGGCCGCTCTTAATCAACGCATCCGGGTTCTGCGATACAACTTGGCTATCAAGTTTCTTGTCTACAACAGGTCGGATGCAGCGTTTTTGGTATATAATGTCCCTCGTTAGGCCGTACGAGGAGCGTCGTAGATGATCGAGAGTCGGGGCACATGGTGGTGTATGATCAAAATCTGGGCGATCGGGTTGTGGGGGTTCTTCGAAGCCGAACGGTAATGACAAAAGGCCTGCGTAGTTGAGGACGAGGACAGTTATAACGACGAAGGCTAGGCCAGCACTTCTGCGCCGACCGGTGCGATTTCGAGAAATCATGACTGATGTCACAAATATCGCAATCTATGATCAAGAAAAATGATATGACGTCGTCGGTGGCATCGATGTTCGTCTTCGTAAAGTACGTCGCGGAGTGTTCGTTCGGTGGCTTGTACTGAAGAAACTTGTCTCAAAGCCTGGTCGCAAGAAGCCGCAGTCTTATGTGTGTGAAGGACGAGAACCAAGTTTGTCGATCAGAAGTTTTTGCAATCAGGTGCAGCCAGAGAATTTAGACAAAGCTTGGCGCAGATTAGGATAGCAAGTATGATGACGATTGCGACAGAAAGAAAGTACAGATATACGGATAAAATATATAGAGAAACTGTAATATGTACTCTTGAAATCGAAGAGTATAAGATGGCGACGCAGACGCAACACAAACAAAAGCAAAGAGGATGCGATTGAATGGGGGGATGCAGATCCGAGATAACGAAATCTTGGGAGATCAAAATGTTAGGGGTTGCCCACTAAATTTAGACATGTGGGGCCTAGAATTACAGGAGAGCCCAACTGCCAACAGAGTCTCGCGAGTGAGTTGACCCCTGTCCACTTTTAACATGATCAAGAGATTGTCACCTTCAGGCTTCAACAGTTCACGGGCGGGATACGGAGTACTCAAGAAGCAAAAGGATATTTCTTGAGCGCTCTTCTGTGCTAATATTTGGCTAGCCAAAGCCATCAGCTTATGCTATTGTCATTCTGGTCTTACCCAAGAGAAACCTGACTCTTGTTCGACATGACTGATACTGACTCAAGCATCAAGCAAAGAGACATTCTTGACGCACTCATTTGTGATGAAGTCGCCGATATATCACACCATCGTTTCGAGAAAGAGATAACAGACAAAATGCTGCCTCACCGGCAACAAATGAAGGGTGTTCGCATCAGGCACCACCTCGATGGCTTACTCCTACGGACTTCGAGGTTGAAATACTTCCCAGCAACATAATTGGCTCATCGCTGGCCATCCTCGCAAAGGAACATGCAGAATGCGGCTGAGCTGTTACAGATGCGATGTGACCGCTGCCAAGTAGGCTGAGCGATCTGCGATTTAAATAGGCAGCCCAGGCCTCAGATTCATCGCGTCTCAACTCATCGAAGCAACATGGATGGCCTCTCTGCTGCTGCGAGTATTATCGCAGTAGTGCAACTCACGGCTGAGGTTACGAAATACATCATCGGAGTCGCTGGAGCTTCAAAAGATCGACAACGACTCTTTGACGAAATCTTAGCTTGCGAGGCTCTTCTCATGCGACTTCGCGACTATTCCAAAGGAACTGATGGACCCGAGATTGAGGATTGGGATGTTGACCAGACCAAGGCCGATAGTGCTCAGACGTGGTCTGTCAAGGTCAGGGCCTTGGAGAGCGATAATGCACCGTTGTATCGCTTGTATAAGATTCTTGATACTGTCAAAACGAAGCTGCAACCAGGTCACGGGAGCGGCATTCAAAAAGTCAAGGCCGCATTGAAATGGCCATTCGATGAGAAGGAAGTGACAAAGCTCGTCGATGCATTTCAGCGCGAAAGATCACTTTTACATTTTGCCATGACACACGAAAGCACGTACGTATCACCCCATCCATTACTGACATCAATGACTTACATTTACACAGACAGCTGGTGAAGCATATCAAGGCAACCTCAGACGACAATAGCAGACAATTGGCTGATTTGGTCAGACTCATCAAGAACAAATCGACTGAGGATGAGCATCGAGTTGCACGACTTGATTGTATCCTGACTGACATACAGCTGTCCAACCTCAACATAGCGGAAGAGATCGGGCACCTTCAAAACAGTCAGATGAGCGCCCACCAGAACGAAGTACTCGACTGGATATCACCCGTGGACTATGCTCCTCAACAAAGTGACATATTCAGCCGGCGAGAGCCAGGAACTGGCGAGTGGCTATTGGAATCAGACGAGTATAATTCCTGGGTGAAAGGCGATAAGCAAACATTGTTTTGTCCTGGTATCCCAGGTGCTGGCAAGACGATCATGGCATCCATTGTGGTCAATTCATTGCTCGAATCCTTCCACTCCGAGAACAATATTGGAGTTGCATATATCTACTGCAACTTCCGTCGGCGCCACGAACAGAAAGCCAGTGACCTCATTGCGAATCTTTTGAAGCAGCTGAGTGAGAACCAACCCTGTCTGTTCAAGCCAGTGGAGGAGCTATACAATAAGCGCAAGGCATCTCGTACGCGTCCATCGCTACAGGAACTTGGCCGTGTCATGCAAGAGGTTGCCGCGACATATTCTCGCGTGTATATCGTCCTTGACGCTCTGGACGAATGCGAGACCACCGACGGTACACTACCCAACTTCATCCAACAAGTACTTGACCTTCAAAGTACAACAAGCACAAATATTCTTGCAACCTCTAGGTACATTCCAGAGATTAAAGAGAAGTTCAGGAAAGCCGTCTCACTTAAAATCCGTGCCAGTGAGCCAGATGTAAGAAGATATCTCGCTGGTCGAATGTCTCAACTCCCAGCATTTGTTCAGAACAAGCCTGACCTCCAAGAGGAAATCAAAACAAGAATACTGGAATCAGTCCAGGGGATGTAAGGCGGTACCTCCCTGGAATCAGCATCAATACTAATCATAAGTTAGGTTTCTTCTCGCGCAGCTGCACCTCGATTCTCTTGTTGGCAAGAGATCACCGAAAGCGGTCCGAGCTATTCTCAAGGCTTTGCCGAGTAACTCAAGCACGTCGAAAGCCTACGACAAAGCGTACGGCGATGCTATGAAGCGAATAGAAGACCAGTTGACAGATCAAGCGATATTGGCCAAAGAAGCACTCATGTGGATCTCATGCGCCAGACGGTTGCTTAGTCCCACAGAACTTCAGCATGCTCTCGGAATCGAAATAGACTCTACGGAGTTTGATGAGGAAAACCTAAGCGAGATCCCCGATATCGTTTCTGCTTGTGCTGGCCTAGTGACCGTTGACGAACAGAGCAACACTGTCCGACTAGCACATTTCACAACACAAGAATATTTTGAGCGAACACAGGACCAGTGGTTCCCAGATGCTGCTCTAGAAATATCCGTCAAAACTCTGACATACTTATCTTACGATCTTATCGTTGATCAAGTCAGAACTGTCCGACGTCCAAAACCTGACACTGCAGCACAAAAGGATGCAGAAAAGTCTGATCCCGTTATCGATCAATCGAAAGACAAAAAGCCAGGATCCCCAAACCCTGGTCTTGGTCGATCGAAAAGCCAAGACTGGAAGATCAAAAATAACGTCGCGGAGAGTGACGAAGACTACGACGTTAAGAAGACGCTCCGAGATTATCCGCTGTGTCGATATGCATCATGCCATTGGGGTTACCACGCTCGCAACATCTCAGAAATGCCTGACATCGTGAAGAACTTTTTGTCATCAGAGAAACTTGTCAAGGTGACTGAGCGTCTGAGATATGCTGGTGGATTCAACCCTGGGACCACTGGCCTTCATGAGGCGGCGTACTTTGGGTTCGAAGAGGCTGCAGAATGGATGTTAGAGAGATGCTCGATCGACGCACTTGACTCATATAATGTATCGGTTCTGGAGATGGCATGTGGCCTTGGTCATCTTTCGCTCGCTGAAACACTGCTCAAAAAGGGTGCGAATCTACGCGGAACGCCAATAACCTATGCAGCTCGACGAGGGCAAGATGCTATCGTAACCTACCTTTTTCAATACGGTGCGCCATTGGAACCAGGCGCACTAGAGGCAGCTTTCAGACATTTCAAGGATTTCAAGATAACAGACGACAAGGTGCCCATGTTTCAGGCGCTGTTGGAACACGGCGCTGATCCCAACATCTTGGTTGACGAAACATCTCGACCTTTGCATCATGCCACCTCGGACAAGGTCGAGCCTCTCGTCCAGCTCTTACTTGACCACGGGGCCGATGTGAACGGAAGAGACAAAGAAGGACGAACGGCACTTCACTTGGCGGTCGACCGTGAAATGGAGTCATTAGTACGACTCCTCGTGGACCGTGGAGCCGAAGTTAACGCGCAAGATGATGAAGGTCACACGCCGCTTTATCATGCTGCTGGGCATGATATTGATCACATCGTGCAATTGCTGATTGACCACGGCGCCGATGCCATCCTGCAAGATAAACATGGACTTTCAGTACTCCATCTATCTATGGCCTCCACTTTCGACTGCCTCGTTCAGAGTCTTATCAGTCGCGGAGAAAGCACAGATGCCCATGGTGTGACTCACAAAGCCCACCTAACGGCAGCTGCTATTAATTCCCTAGAGCCCACGATGCTAAAAGATGAGCCGCAGATGGTTTTTGAGGAATACCCCTTGATCACCATATATGAGTTGGCGCTTTTCAGGTCTTTGGTTTCTTCAACCTGGCCATCACGCCGACCTCCAAGTATCGCATCTATGGAAGAGCACCTGGGCACGATGCAAGTGCGAATGGAGTGGGAGTATGAGCCCCTGATAGGTTCATTTCTCAGTCGCATAAGTGAGAAGCGTGTCCAAACAGATAACTTGGACGTGTCGCTATACGATCAAGCTCTTGAGGGCGCCAGGTCCTTTGTTCAGGCAATCATATCCGAGGTCAAGGTCAATTTACGAGAATCCCAAGGGTACTCGTCAATACGTATGCAAAACATGCACGACGCATCACGCACTGTACGGATGTATTCACAGCAGGTCTCTACCATCGAGTTCCATAGAGAAATGGTACTCGGTCTCCTCGTCGACTGTGCAAGACTAGCAGAGATGCTATGGGAAAACAATGCAGCTATAAAAGAATTTGACCGAGCTCGATACGGTGAGCTTATGCTCGCAGCTCGAAAGGGCCAAGACTACATTGACCGGAAACTGCATGAAAGCAGTGCAGTCACGACATTGGACACTGGCAGTGGCGAACCCATGACTTTTGTCATTCATCCCACTAGCATAAGATTGCAGGAGCTGCGGCAGAGGTTTCACATTGATCTCACACCGGAGCCTGAAGAATTAAGCCCATCTGGCTCCCAGCCGAAGCTCGTAGTGAACCTCCAACTGATGGAGGCCAGCCATGCATTTGTCAGTGCAGTGCCGTGAGAGTGGGCGTCTAAAGCATTAAGTTCCTTCGAGGACATCGATCTATTGAGTTGTGCGTTGACAATCGACAACTTCTAACTCCACACTACTTGAGTCCACCCCTTAACGTTGGATCCCCAGCTTTTGACGAGTTTCTTCGTCGCTGCCTCTCCAACGATGCCCAAAATGTTATCTGCGCCTTCAAAAATCCACGCACTTACCGCGGGCTCAAAGTCTCTTCCATATACTTGTTCTTTCATCTTCGCCACAGTGGCCTTGCCCTCCTTGAGTGTAGCCTCAGATACCGCCACAAGCTCCTTAATCTGTGCCATGACCTCTTTTGGAAGGTTACTCTTCCCAGAGCGATCACGCTCCTTTTCGCGGTCATTGAAACCGATGACCCACTGGGCCGAGTTCTTTACAGCGACGGAAGTATCGCGCAGGATGGCGAGAGAATGAAGCGTGCTCAGAGTTGTGACTTGCTCTGACGCGTTTGTGAGAGGCAGGAGCTCTAGCTTTAGCGTATCTATGGCAATTTTTAGAGTATCCACGATCTGGAAAAACTCCTCGGGGATGGGTTTGGCCCTATTGATGCCGGTCGCGAAAGGAATGAGAGTGCTAAGCAGGCTGATGACCTCAAAGTACGTTGCCTCCTGTGAGGTGAGGTCGCCTCTGGGACCATCAGAGAACTTCATGAAAGAATTGCTAAGTTGACTGAGTGATTCGAGGACAAAGATTTGGTCGGGAATGGCGGCCGTTGCAGAAGCTTTGTAAATGGGAGGAGGCTTGTAACCCAAGAGTTCATGGAATGCTTCAGAGAGGAGTGACAGGTGCGCACGACGATTCTATACATGTTAGCTTTGCTTCATAGGGATGAGGAGACATACTGTTGGTGGTGGTCCAATCCGCAGACGGGAGTACACAGGCGGTTGAGAACTGCAGTCCCAAGACGGGAAAGATCCATAGTCTACAGTCTCAACCAGTTTCATATCGTCCGCCACTTCGGCTGCTTTTGTTAGTACTTCTCAAGGTGGGTGGTCGGTTGAGAGACTCACTGAACCGAGGATCAGTAAACACCTCTGAGAAGTGTTCTCCCATAATGCGATCAGTTCTAGTCTCCTCGACCAGACTTATCGCTCGTGTGCAGCTCCACCGCAGGTTTTCCATGTATTCGGGGATATCGATTACACTGCTGTAACTTCCCGACTCGAAAGCATCTATCAGCCGCTTAGGCATTCTGAGCTTCAACGACACGTTGAAGTGAGAGCTCAGCAAGTCTAGCAGTTCCCAACCGGTCTCATCCGATGGTGAGATAAGAGCAGGTGAAACTGTCGAGAGACGGTCGTAGAAAATGGGAGCGAGTGAGTCCATGATGGTGCGTTTGACGCCCAGTGTATCCCAGATTTCTCGGGCACGAGACGACGAACCAACTCGAAGATGCAGTTGTACTAGAAGAAGGGATATAATGCTGTGTTTCGGTGTCAAAGTGAGCTGGTGCTCAAGGAACAGTAGGGCCCGCAGGAGGGGGGCGTAAGAGACAGGAATGTTCGAGATGTCTGTTGACGGAGGAAATGCAGTTTGGATGATAGAAAGACCGATGATGACAGCCAGTTCCGGCCTGATCTCAGCCTTGATAGTAGAGCTTTTCGAAGTCAGGGGAGATAGCGACTGGTGAGCCTTGAGTGCAGTCTCGGCGATGGTTGAGAAAGCAGGCCCGGATGAGCTAGCGTCAACTTCAATACTAGAGACAAGACACTTGCGCAGGGGCCTTTCCCCAGGTACCGTGCTGTACATATAGGAGCATGTGGCTGCAAAGTACTGTAGCTTGAATGCAAGGTTGCTTATTCTAGCCGACTGAATCTCGTCCTCTGTCGTCATCTGAGCCCGCTTTGGAACAAACTCGTATGCCATGTACTTCAATGCAGATGGACTGAGCCTCTCTACAAAGACTTTGATGTCATCGAAGCACGCAGCGTTTGTTCCTTGGCTTTCCACGTAGCTGATCAGCTCCTTGAGTCGGAATGAAGCAGGCTCGTTCTCAACAAGATCGTCCTCGTCATTCGATGCAAGATTGAAGGCTGCCGAGACACGCGCTAATAGAATAATGCGCTTGTAGATGGGTCGCAGGTTTGGTGACTTGATGAACTTCAATAAGAGTTGTTGAACAGTTTCTTCGATGCTAGATCTTATCAGCCAGGTCTTCGTCTGCTGTTGAGCTCATTACATACTCTAGCTTGGTGTTCTTGATCTCGGCAGCGGCTTCAATGAATTGCTGCCAGACTTTCCAGTCTGCCGCCATGAGACTCGGTTGACCGTTTTCGTCCTCGATTGATAAACAATCCTTGCACAAATCGAAAATAGCCTCGAACTGCTGTTCTTGCTGGTAGCGAGAAATTGTCCGAAGCATCAACTCCTTCCTGCCTTTTCGGAACTGAACAAGCGGACTGAAGACGGGACTTGAAACGAGTTTTACCAAGTCATCCTTGGAACCATGCTTTTCAGTTACATCGTATAACAGTAGGACCTCTTCTTCTGTATGGATACTTCGTGGCTGTGGTTTGGCGTCTTCGCCTCCGGTCGTCACAGCCTAGGATTGTGAGTCTAGGGGCTAATTGTGAACGAAAGGGTCATACTTCTTCAGCTAACTGTGCAGCACGTTGAATCTGCTTCAATGCGAGCATCCCATATAGCTTCTTCTTCTCCGGGGGTGATTGAGGGCTAGTCTGAAGGGCATTAGCGAGGAGAGACACAGTGATTGTTGCACGAACCGCTAATAAATGTGTGATCACAATGTTCCAAAACATAAAGCGCCTGTCTTGAGAAAATGTCCTGTCCATAATCGCAGCGATCTGAGAATATGTTAATCGGTATCTCTGTTCAGTAACAACCCCTCCCGTACCTGTTGCGCGCTGATAAGATCCCAGTGCAATAAGCATGACTCCAAGGAGTGGCTGGCGTTAACCAACTCCTTGGGCGCAGTCTTCACGAGACGTGCCCTCAACGGTCCAAGTGTCTTGGGAAAATCTTCGTCGCTGCCCAGGCCTTGGCTGGCCCATTCAAGGAGGTCTATGGCCCCGACATCTTTGACAACGGTTCCTTCTCTGACGTACTTGTCAATGGCGGTTATGGCCGCGAACTTGGAGCTAGGGTCGTCCAGCTGGCTCTCAGCACATATTTTCACAATCTATTCATACGGGTCAGTCTACGGATGGCTCCAAGTACAGCTCCCATCAAATCGCACCTCATAATATTGGTCGTTGAAGGTTCGGACCCGCTTCTCTGCAAGACGGATCACAGCAGCCCAGTTGCCATCGTTGAAGGCAGACTGCAGCTGGAGGTCTACGCCGTTCTTGAGATTGGGTCTTTGTTGGCGATTCATGAGTGTCAAGCTTCACGACGCTTTTTCCGCCCCAACTGACTAAAGTCGACTTGGATTATTGAGAGTGAGTTGCGTGAGAGTTTGGAGGGGCTCAAATTGAAGTGGGATGCTACAGAATGGGTGGAGGGAGGAGCGGTGGAAGCGTGGCGGTGCGGCTTACGCCACAACCGCCAAATTTGTCGCCTGTTACCAAGGTAGTCCAAAGCTTTGGCGCTGTTCCAACATCAACAGAAATAACACCGCGTGTTTCCAGAACTCAAGCATTATGCGCATGTGTGCTCTCAATGTCACATCGCTTAAATCTGTCAGTATAGCTCGTGGTTTTCGCCAGTTCAGACATCAACTTCTCTCAGTCATGGTCCCCTGTTCTATCCAGGCGTCTTCGATCTGTATCCAGGAAATTTGTGATGCCACCGAATGAGACTGAGTAGTTTACCTGCCTGGTACAGTGCACTGTAAATATGAACGCTCTTCTACATTAGAGCCACACTCTACACACCATGGTGATGGAGATGCGAAAGTCCAAGGTCTTCCGCAATGTGAACGCGGCGACAGTTAGTCGATATTCACTCAGCCAGTGACCATGTCTTTCTACAAATTGACATGCCCATTTCTCAATTGAGGCTTCAATATCGATGAGAAGTGTTCATCTGAGGCAGGCGTACGACAACCATCCTGAACGGACGGAAAAAGGCAGAGGAGATGCACGTCTTTGTCTGACCCTTGAGACTTTCATGATACTCAAAGCACTTGAGAACTGGCTCTTGCTCAGCAACCTCGGGACCATGCAGAACAACTCCCAAATCGCAACCCCCGAAACTCCGGTACCCCTTGTAGGACTTCAAGGCAGTTCGCGAAGGAGTGTATCGGCGACCGACGGGTGATGGCGGAATAATCATATCGATGACCGAGCCTAGGCATCATCACCGCATGCTATCAAGTTACAACAATGAGGCGATGCTCGAAAAAGCACACGGTCACGACGGTTTTGCCGAATATCATTTGTCATCACTAGGTTTCACCCGTATCACGGATTATATGGAATAGGTCATCAGAGACACTTGTGCGATCATGTGGAAGAATCTTGCTAACCTCAGTCATGCTCTCGGGACACACAAGCATAGTAAAACCGCTTCAGCCTTGATGGTACAACCCATTTGCGAGCCTCATCTTGTGATTGGTGTTGAAATGCGGTTCGATCGAAATACTTCTCATCTGGGGGAGTATAAATGTATTGGCAGTCTTCGTTCCTTTCGAACGGGGAGCAAAGCACTTTATTCTTCTTACCCAATGAACATGGGAGTCCAACCAGAAAATGAGTCTTTCGAGATGACGAACCGACCAGTATCACCTCTCAGTGTAGTAACAGAGGAAAATGACCCTGAATCTGTTGACACCAGTTCAACAGGAACCCCCAAGCCGGAAGATACTCAACACGACCCTCAATCGGACAACGATGGGCTGCTAGCACCAAGTGGAGAGGACAAGATTGCAGAAGAAGCCACATCAGTACACGCGGACTGTCCCCTCCAAAGACATGTCCTATACTCCCTTATAACAGTTGCGTTCATTGGCTCAGCTTCTCTCATCTGTAGTTGCTGGCTCATCGCATATATCCAAGTCAAGACAGACAGAAGTTATATAGCAGCCGTCATTGTTGGAGGCAAGCTCTCGTCAACCGAGGCCAAGCTCATCGACGCGGCCTTCTCAATTCTGGTGGCGCCAGCCGTGGTCGCAGTCGCCAATTGGCATATGTTCAAGCTTGCTCGTCTTTCTGCTGTCAACGAACACAGCGGAAGAAACTCAGCTGTGAGCATGAAGGTCCTCGTTGAAGTCGCCAGTACAGACTGGGGGTCCTTTAGCCCACTCAAGTTCTGGACTTTCGCCCGCTCGAGAAGGCCTCGTGTGATCTGTCTGGGAATGATCGCTGTTCTCTCAGCCTTGAGTTTCTCTTTGCTTGGCAATGCTGTGGCATATCAACAGGCTGGAGTGGATACATCCACGCAGGTGCTTGAATATCTGTACGATACACATTCGGTGCTGCCTGGAGGCTTACGTCCGATACCTCTGGACGACCAGTATGTCCGGCAACAGGTTTCAGCAAGACTTCAGGATAGGCTTTTACGCCTACAGCAAGGGATGCTCGAGCCATCTACAACAGGACTGGTGAGCGTCAACGTCTCGGATCAATCACGTTCGTCGCTTTCTCCTGCCGTCATGCAACTATTTCATGCACCAGTCTATCGACTGAAAATGCTTTGCAGTCCCTCCCATCTCCAAGGCGTATCAATAATGTTGCCAGACAACCGTAACCCGCATCTCAGTTTTGTCCTTGAGGAAACAGCTTCGGTATTCGGTTCAGAGTCAACCACATATGAAGCATCGCTCGGCACAGACCAAATTGATATATCAGATATAGTACTGAATGAAAAGAGAGACACATATCCACTCATTGCCTTCAACGAGACTGCTCTTTGGATCGGGGTTATGGATTCCGGTCACGATGATGCCCCAGTGGTTACTACAGAGCGATGGGGTAGCTTGATACCTTTTACCAAAGGTTTTCCCGGTACTGAGCGTCGACAAACAAACTACAGCCTGACATTTTCAGGTTTGACATGCCGTTTAAATAGATCCACTGGATGGGCTGATATCAAAGTGAATGGGAGTGACTGGTCGATGATTGAGAACACTCTTGTCGATGAGAAGCCTGATACGGGGTACGATATTCCGGTGCTGAGCTTGACGTCACGTATTGATACCTTTGACGATAGGCGTGATGGCAGACCGTCCGGGCTCGGCGGACACTTGCTTCGAGCGGCACTTGGAGCGGTGACTGAAGGAAGTCGACAGATCTGGGACCTGGAAACCCTTGCCGATGCTTTCCTATGGTACGAAATAGAGGCCCGCCAAGTACTCCTTGACAATGACCAAACGGTAAGGGCTGAGAGATATCAAGTCCAGTCCAACATCGACGAATACGCAATGACATTTGTTCCATGGATTCTCATGTTCGGACTTGGGACGCTGGGAGCCGCATGCGCGTTGACGATCGGGCTTACACTCGATTCTTGGAGGGTATACTCGCTTAGAGCTGGGAGGATGCTGGATTCAATCCGATTGACAGCTGACGTTGGAGTGGCTTTGGACAAGCAGGTGTTTGAAGAGTGCTCAACATGGCACGCCACGAGGCTGAACAAATGCGCCGATGAGGCTCGGTTCCAGTATGAGCCCGACGCCCGTTTGGATAGTGCAACTGGTCTTTATACTCTAGGAATACGCCTTCGACAAATCTCGCGGCCGCATGACTGACAATTGTCACGAGTTGGGGGGTTCCGATAGATTGTCGATGGGGTAGTGTTTATGCAGTTCCAAAATTGAACAACCGTGCATCTTGTGTAGCACTTTGTCCTTTGTTCATCAAAGACAAAGCCATCACCCAGCTACCTACCATATGGTGACAGGTCAGCAAATACTTCATCTATCTCAGAACACCACGCATTCAGCTCGTGTAAGACCATGTGTTGATCCAGGCATCAACAGTGAAACCTGGCAACCAGCTATTGGGACGTCTCTGTATCTCAACAGTAGCTGTGGTCCCGTCGGTGTAGAAAAGCGGTGGAAGTTTGGGATACATTGGGATACAAAGGCACATATCAGAAAGTCATTGCCCTGCCAATTTGCGAAGATGCGGTGACCAAAATGAGAGTTGTAGCTTGTCAGCTGAGGTGGACTGGAGTATTCTAAACATACTTGCACCGAGAGGAGACCAAATTTTTCGTTTAGTAAATATAGCAGAATGTTGCACCGCGCTTCCGTATTGTACAGTATATAAACTCCTTTGATGTTACAATGGTACCTCTGTCGTCAGTCATGATGCTGAGCCAGGCTGGATCTAGCAGGTCAACGCAGGCTGTCGAGAGCGAATGGCCCCATTAGAACCAGCCGCGGCCTTCCTTTTTCCGTTTGTCGGTCTGCGAGAATGATAAGTCTCGGATGTTCTCTTCAGCTGTATATACAACGTACCCATGCTTGTTTGCAATCGCGATATGCCCTGTTCGATTGTCAACACCTTGCTCCGATTGCTCTATCCCAAGCAACATACTGGAAATACTCTCCACACATATTCTTATCGCCTCCGTTTCTGAACAAGCATCTATAGCTCCTTTGTGCAGCCTCTTGGCACGGGTTGTAGAACTCGCTCTTCGATTTCCTACGCCTCGTCAGTGTCGTGATCGTTTACGAGTGGGGCTGTCGCTGACGTTTCGAACTTCCGGCGTTTGTCTTCGTTCCAAGGTTGGGTATCGGCGTCGCTTGACTTCGGAGGCTCAGTGGCCTCGGCTGTGTCTTTTGGTGAAGAGGACATGGCGGCGACGTTTGGGGGAAAACGATGAGGGTCTTGGAAATCGCGGTAGATGATTCAATCCGACAAAGTTAAGGCGGGGCCGAACGGTTACTAAAACGGTTAGTGACGATCATACAAAATCCGAACCTAAATGTCAAATGTTCAACAAAGTTATAGGAATTGAGTTGCAGATCTAGCCATATTCAGTTTCTCAATAACAGAAGACAAGTAAATCGACAAACGTATCGTTGTGTAGGTCTAGATGTTGTTTCATTATCTCATGATGTCATATTCATAAATTGCTTACCCTGAAGCCAACTCATGATTGAACTGTACGTAGAGATTATCTGCTCCAACATGGATTCTATATTACAAAAGGGTTCCATGATGCTCAGATTTCGAAAGACTGCAATAAAGCCAGTATCAAAATTCGAACCCGGGAATAGGTTAGTTCCGTAATAATCGACCAAGACTAGTTGCGATAGTAGATGAGATCCAGGTCACCAACAAACAGCATTCACAGTTGGAGTAGTGAAGCGACAGGTGGGAAGCACAAAAATATTTGCATAACAAAAACCGCTATCTCTGTTCTGCTTGCTGATTGAGGCAGCGAGTTGCATTATATATAGTCAATGCTATAGGCGCCGTTCAAGATGAGATTTACCAGAAGTCATCGTCACACCAGGCTTTCCTGTTAACTCTCGTGCTCTCTATTAGCCCGTCCCTTGCCTTTTGTATTTTTCTCGTCGTCTCCTGACTGCAGCATAGTCCCACGTCGAATTCCTTTAGGTCATTGTCGCCCATGGTTGCCAATGCAGCTAAGCCGAGGTACGAGTGGTACATATCCGGAGGCCCTCCTACGGACTTGGAGAACCCGCCAATGCGATGTTGTGTGATATCAAGAAGATATCGTCGCGAAGGAATGATGTTGATGATGGTAGAATTTCCTAGCATCTGAAAGACGTATAAGAGCTATGCTATGTCCAAGGAGACATGGGAAACTTACTGCAAGCGTACCGCCAACCCACCAACAGTAGCACGTATCAGCCTTCTTGTTCCATCGACCGTTGAATCCGACATGACCAAGATCGAGCTCACCAGCCTTTGCCTGAAGAAAGTTTTCCTCAACCTCATCTTCCTCCTCTTCCTTGGCGAGGTAGGCAAAAGGGCGAGAGGCGAGAAAGTGTAGGAGTCCATCACGATTCGGGACGCCCCGTTTCAGCGCCTCCTCGGGAGGATGTGGCGATGTTGAGTATAGTGGCCTGTCTAAGAGCGACAGCGCTCCTATCGCGCAGTATGCATATCCAGCTAGAGAGGTGAGTTATGCGAGTATGCAACGAGTCAAGAGACCATACCATGGGATTCGTGCTGCGACGATTCTGCCACTCCGCCGTCATATGTCTAAGAGGTGTTAGTGAGAAGACATCGCTCAAGCAAATATAACCTACTTGGCCTCTCTTGACATGAGCAATCATTTCATCAACGTTCAAATCCTCTACCCAGCCCTCATCGCCTTCCTTGACATCCCCTCTCAGCATCCACCGAATACAGCTCGCTAGATAGCTGTGTCTCATATCTCTTCCACCCACAATCTCTCCATCCCATAAAATCTGTCCGAAACTCCCATCATTTCTTTGGAGCCTGTTCAGCCATTTCAATAACCGTGTTCTGTCCACCCCGCGGAAAGCTGACCTCGCCTCATCCTCGCCATCGGCTGCCAGGCCCAACAGTACAAGTGCAAAGAAGGTAGCTGCAATATTTGCCGTGCCCTTGTAAGCTTCTTGACCTGGTAATGCGTGCGTTGAACTTCCACAAAAGCCACCCTCTGGATGCTGTAGACTGAGAACCCACCGACGGATAGCACCACGTTCAGTATGGGTGAGCGGAACGGACAGAATGTCAAGCGCCGAAATAATGAAGCAAGCGAAAGTAAGGCGGGTCGAGTCGTAGGCTGTGTAAGGGGACGGGAGATATGTTTTATGACAGCGCTGCCAATATTTGATGTGCTGTTGCTTGTCCAGCAAGGGATCACCCGTTTCCGACATGTTAGAAAAATAGATACCGGATCTTAAAAAGTCGTATATTTTCCCGGTATGCCAGGCGAACGTATTAGTTGGAATTTGTCAAACCGAATGCACCGCTCGGAATGGTGCATGTCCGAGTCCTACCAACAAAGCTCACAGCTCGAGCTCGGGCTTGAGTGAGAGGTGGAGTCAAATCCAAACAATGGAGGGCATTGGGGTTTCAGCCACAAGCACCGCCACAACCGACGCGAACCCGCGACGCCATGAGGCGCTCATGCCATCGGATCCAATTCGCTAGCCGCGATTAGCGGCCCGCAAATGCCCCAGGGCATCATGCGCGGGTGACGCATGGCATAACCCCTGGCTTGCTGCTGGTTTTCACAACCTAACAGCTGTTCAGCGTGACCTGGAAGTTGATCAAGTGCTAGTACGCCTTCCAGCAGGGTCCTATATTTTGCATTCCTTTGAATACAAGATCACTTCTTTTTGGCCTCTTGAGCCCCTCATTTTCTGTTGCCAGTTCCCCCTTCTTTTGCGACTGGCGAAAGCTCCAACCCGCGACGCACGCGATACGCACGAGCGAAGTACATCGAGACGAACATACCCAGAGGGAGCAAAACGCAACCATGGCACTCATATCTGCCAAAACGATTATAACATCTGTCTCCCTCTTCCATATAACTCTCGCATACTTCTTCATCACCAACCCGGGCTCCATCAATGAGCAAGCGCTTGTCTTCATGTTGGGAGAAAGCATGGGAATGGTGAGTATCCATCACAGCATGGCTGCTGGTCGCGACGTCTGCGAGGCCGGTTAAGCTGACTTGACTCATGATAAAGCCTCTAGCAAGAGGGTTCGAACTGCAAAGCCCTCCTCTCGCGTTCCTGGCCGCTGTCCTCGTCTTTGTCGGCTTCAGTGATCTGGTATCCCTATCCATGCCCGACGAAGTCTGCTTGATCTTCCACTGGGGCACACAAGGTTGGTATCCCATGCCCAACTTCTTCTCATGTCGGACGCTAATTGCCTCACAGCTCCCCTGCGATCGTTCCTCTCCCTCGGCTTCGTTGTCTACATATTCCTGTTTGGCCCATCCTCCCCCATGTACGACAAGTCCTCCCGCAGCCACCTCTCGCACCCGAGCTCGTATAACCCATCATATCGCCCTGCTGGCTGGGGCGGTGACATGCTAAAGAACCGCCTATTCTTCACATTCATCTTTATCGAAACCATGACATGGTTCTGGGTTTGGATCACGTTGCGCGAAGAGCGAGAGGCGATATTGAGCAAGAAGTCTCGAAGACGAAGCCACTCGCATTCTTTCTAGGAGACGGGTTGTTTTCACCAATATTTGGTATCACAGAGCAAATGCTGGAGGGTGTTCTTGGGATGAGATAACGGGACGCACGAAAGAACTAGTTACTCAAGATTATTTGCAAGAGGTCCATGCTGCGACGGTCACGCAAGGGCTATGGACCTTGCAGGAAGACCGAACAAGTCAAGAAACAAAGTGAATGGCTGACAGATCATCATCTAGAAAGATTTCTGAGATAAGCAAGGCTGGCCGATTTGCAAACGCATAAATAATAGTCTGTTAAGCTCTATCGTTCCATGATCGTATATAACAAAAAGAGGTATCCATAAGGGGCTATGCACCATTCGATGTTTGAACGAATGATATCAAAGCTGAAGAATCAGAGAGACGAATAAAAAAACACAAACAGCATTGTACCGCAGAGCTTTTGAACCCTGTAATGAAGCGATTCCACCACTGTCGTCCAGGAAGTTATCTAGTATAATTCGTCAAGTCGTTGAACTGCTTTCTAACGGAGAATTTTCATCAAGTCGCAAGTGCCTTCCCCGCAGTGGTCGTGGACGGGCTTTCTGGCTTGTTTTGAATGATGGTAGGCGCTGGTTCTAGGCTCGGCTGAGGCTCATTCTCTTCAAAGATCTGCTCCTCGATCCGCTCCCCGGGTCCGCCTATTACGGGGCTAAAAACGTCAACTTCTTCGACATCGTCGTCGTCGTCTTCTGATCCCTCATCTTCTTCTTGAATGGTGATTTCTCCAGATCGGCGTCCCAGGCCAGAGGCACTAGCGCTGCGGGAATGCGAACCGGAGCCACTGTTGCGTTGGCTTTGAGAGGACCCACCAAAATTGTTTAGCGTCGGACCCTTGAACAAATTCCGTTTCCGCTTGGCGAACATGATGCCTGATGCAAAAGGGTTAGGCGAACCTGGAGCTTGTGGGGGACCTTCGGATGGCATGCCTTCATTGAACATATTCAGAGTCGGTGGAGTGGCTCGCACGAGACGAATATTGGATGGAAAGGCATGCGATGTGGGTGTTGCTGGAAGCACCTTGACTGAGTGGTGAGGCGAATGGCCTCGCTGAAGAGGTGTCTTGGACATCGAAGTAGAGAATGAAGCAGCGGAGCTTGTAGATGACGCCTTGGAATGCGAGTGATGGTGATGATGGATGGATCGAACAGAGGATACCGAGGATGAAGTCGACTTCCGGCCCCGAAGTCCAGCTGAAGACCGTCTGACAGTCGATCTCGGCGTAAGAGGAGAGGGTGACAATGACTGTCGTTTGTACGACGTCGCGATCCGAGGTGGCGGGATTGTTGGTGACGCTAGACTCCCCGATGCCGTTCGTTGGGTACTGCTCCCAGCCTGGTAGGTCTTCTGGCCGTTAGCCACGACTCCCTTCGGCAGTGAAGCAGTTGGTTGTGTTCCTGGTGAGGTAGAGTTAGGATATTTGCTTGTTTGTGGTCGCGAACTCCCATCTTTACTGCTGGCTGTGCTCCCCTCCTTCTTGTGTAGGTCAGGGGTGCTCTGGCTGGTTCGCCTGGCGTGGCCACGTCTCCTCCTTGTCGCACTTTCGACAAGCCAATGTGTCATATTCTTCCAGTGGGATATCAGCGGCTGACTAGGTCTCCTTTTTGGCCTCTCATGGCCGTTCTGCTGGTGATGCTCGTCACTAGCATTCGAAGCCAGTGCGTCCGAAGTCGTGACAAGGTGAAGAGTAGAGCCTCGAGATCGAGCACTGCGTATTAAACCCTCCTTAGGTGGTGGAATAGGCCTGCGCTGGCGAGATGTAGACACGGATCTGATGGAGTCTTTGTCAACAGGTGGTGGAGGATGATCGCCATCTTCATTCAATCCCCCCGAGTCCCTACCAATTTCTGGAAGCTGTGGAAGGTCTGTCACAACATAGTCGACATAGTGAGCGCTTCGTCGCTCGCTCCTCCCCCTATTGCGGGAGTTTGACGGTTCAAGTCTCAAATGTCGCCCGGTGCCGTTGGCCTCGTCAACTTCGTGCAGGATTGGAGCCATTCTTTCTAGCCGGCTGGATGCCGCGGATAGTCGTCGAATGCTGCGACTGTCGATCTCTCTTTCTCTCCTCTTCTTCTCCCTGCGCTGCATCTTGCGTTGTTCCTTTTCCAGCAACAGAGCCCACCAGCCAGCCAAAGCATCACACTTCTGTGCCAATACGCTTTCAATCACTCCATCAATATTGACACCAGAACTTCGCATTCTCTGTAAGCAATCCTTCTCCAAGGGCGTCGAGAAAGGGGGCGGTTGCTGAACATCTAGAATGGCTCTCTGCGTCGGGGCATGTTCAGCCAAGAACGAATTCGAGAGAATCTCGGGCAGTGATGGACGTAGTAATGGCCTTTTCGATAATGATCCCTTGATCAATGGAATGGCCTCGGGGGGCATATTGTCAGGAAACTTAGGATCCTCGCTCAGAATCTTGGTCCGGGTAATATTATCGTCATCGTCATCGAAGGGAAGTTCACCACACAGTAGCGCATAAAGGATAATGCCCAAACTCCAAACATCAACCTTCTCACCAGCGTACTTTTCGCCCTTGAGCATCTCGGGTGCAGAATAGCAGATAGTGCCGCAGAATGTTTGTAGGTGGTTCGTCCTCCCCTCGTACTCTCTTGTGAAACCAAAGTCGACCAGTTTGACGTTTTCGTGCTTGTCGAAGAGGATATTCTCAAGCTTGAGGTCTCGATGTACACATGACTGATTGTGAACGTAGCTAACTGCGCCGACAAGCTGTGTAAAGATCTTTTGCACTTTCGGAACGGGGAGTGGACCGTGCTCGAGCAGGTGGTTGTAGAGTTCATCGCCTTGTGAACGTCAGTAGGGTAGTCAGAGAAGCGGCGAGCAAATAGTTACCAGAACAGTACTCTAGTACCATCCAGACCATGTTCTCAGTGACGATAACTTCGTATAATCTTGCTATATGTGGATGTATGAACTGTCGGTGATGGTGAATTTCTCGTGCAAGGTTGGAGTCGCCCTTGTTAGCAGACTTGAGAACGACCTTATTCGGGTTAGCTATAGTTGAGGATAAGCCAGCATTGTGCTAGACTTGAAGTACCTTGGAGCCATTGGTCAGTTTATGCGACGCCAGGTAGACTTTTCCGAAAGATCCCTTCCCAATCAGTCTCCCAAGAGCGTAGTTGCCAACGGATTTGAGGTCATGGCTCGCGAATTCGCTATGAGCAAAGATTAGCAGGTCGGCATCTGGGAAGGTAAGGGATCGTACTCGAGAAGCTCTTGATACGAGCGAGCAAGCTATTACGTGTTAGACTGTATGTGGAGGACAAAGTAGGATTCCCTCAATAGACATACCTTCGCCTTGCGCACAAGCTCGGCTTGTCCTTTCAAGGCCTGCATCCCTCCGCGCCGGATGCCGCCTGGCCACGCCGCGTGGAGGGAGGCCGAGTATAGGTCGTGTGCGTTCGGCGAGGAACACGAGGCGATCGGTTCACGTTGAGCGGTAGCGGAAGGTTGACGGGAAGGAGTCCCGTTGGCGATAGCGTATCAATCGAGAACTGTGGTGGCACATGCAGAATGACCGAAGCTGCGAATTGAATATGGTAAGGACAGACTCGTAATGGGATTAATAGCCGTATTCTGAGGAGGTCATCAAGGATCGCGTATTATTAAAGTCGCTGCGTTCAATGAGGTCGTGATAAACGTTTCGTTTCGTTTCGTTCGCTGCTCAATCATTTGGTTGCGGTGAGACACGGGGACGGCAAACGGAGTCAAATCAATTCGCAAGTCGTCAAACAATGCACCGCCGCGGCGACGGAGAGAGGTTCCAAGATGTAGTTGAGGAAATGGCACGAGAAATAAACATAACAAGCGGAAAGAAGGGGAAGAAGAAACTCTTGCAGGTGAGGTGATGTGACAACTGTTGTTGTACGGAGCAAGTTAAGGTTTGGGGAAATATTTTGGGAGCTGGAGATTGGATGTTGGTTGGAGCAGGGGTACTTGTGACGCCAGCATCAGTTTACCAGCCAGCAAGTAACGTAAGTGACCCACCTACCACGCGGCCCCAGTCTCCACGCACGAAACGCGACTGTAATTTCCTGACCCCTATTTCCTTTTCATCACAACAACACCATTAAATAATATCAGGAAAAATCTAAATTTTCAATATGAGTCCTCCTGATGGTGAACGAAAGCGTGAGCTACTTGAAATCCAAGAAAAAATCGCCTAAGGCGTTCCAATTCGCCAGTGCGCAAGAGACTACGGGAAACACGAGGCTACGCTCCGTGGGCAGCTTAAGGGCGCGAAATCTTACTCCGAGAGTCATAAAAAACAACAGTTAATATCGCCTGAACAGGAGGAACAAATTGTCGATTTTATACGGCATGAAGAAGCCTGTGGCCGCGGCCTTTCGAAGCAAGAAGTACGCGATGTCGCGAATGAAATCGCGAATCCCGGTTCAACAATCAACACCATCGGTCGCAACTGGCTACAAAGATTTCTTGGACGCCATCCGGGAGTCAAAATTAAGGGAACAACATCTCTAGACGTTTCTCGTCATAAAGAAGCAACTCCCGTCCCGATCCGACGTTTCTATGACTCTCTAGCTCAAGTCGCGTTAGACTTATCGGTCGGTTCGGATCGAATGCACAATATGGATGAGCACGGACTTCAGGAAGGGGATTCGAGGCCGGGCAAGGTGCTCGGAGATGCCCTGACGAATAAAGCACTCGTTTCCAAGAGTGATAATCGTACCTGGGTGACGATCTTGGAGTCAGGAAACGCGCAAGGAAAGAGACTACAACCGACTGTAGTTTTTACCGGAACAAACCTCCAAGAACAGTGGTTTCTAGAGGCTTTTCCCTCCTGGGGCTATGATGTATCTCAGAAAGGCTGGGCCTCTCGCGACGTCTGTCTCAAGTGGCTGCGGGAGACCTTCCTGCCCCAAACAAAGCCTGAAAAACTCACAGATTGGCGCATTCTTGTTATCAATGGCTTCGCCAGTCATATCTCTGTTCAATTCCGATTTATGGCTTTAATTAATAGAGTACAAGTCATGTATTTACCGCCGCATTCTTCACATATCATACAACCTCTCGATGTTGGTGTTTTTGCGCTGTTGAAGGCGGCTTTTCGGCGACTGGCTCAACAGTTCGGGGGACTTCGAGCCGGCTCTGCCCTGAACAAGCAACGCTTCATAAAACTTTATGAACAGGCCAGTAATGAAGCCATGACTCTAGAGAACATCATCAGCGGTTTTCGCGGTTCAGGAATATGGCCCATCGATGTGGAAAAGCCTTTAGCGAAGTTGGTGATAACCTCAGATCCAATCATCCGAAATGCCCCTCCAGCGACCCCTCAACACCAAAGGGTAGCCTCTCGGGCTATCCCGTATACGCCGAAAAACAAGATTGAGCTTTTAGCGCAGCTCAACACCATAAAACTCGGGCAAGAAGGGTATGAGAGAGATCTCCGTCACCTCGGCATGAAGACAGCCAACGAGCTGGACCGATTGCATGCCGAAAACACCATAGAAAAGCGAAAGATATCACAATTGCAGCTCGAGATAGAGTCACACAAGCCACAGAAGCAACGTACCGTAGTTTGGTCACCGCAGGCCCGTTATCCGGGTCCTGAAGAGATTCACGAGTCAAAGGAGCGTAGGCTCGAGAGGCAGAGGAAGAAACGCAAAAAGGACGCCGAAAAGAAGGAATCTAGGAAAAAGAACAAGACCATTGTAATCCCTGACGATGATAGATCATGAATTTATTTTGCGCTATTTAATTTACATATAAATTGATAAAGATATCATCAATTGAAGTCATCACGATGTTGTGAGCTAGGTGCGTGGAGACCGGGTCCGCGTGGTAGGTGGGTCACTTACGTTACCTTGCCCAGACGTCAATATCAGTTAGCGGCCCCCAAATTGCTGGATACAAGGGCGCGGGCGCGGAAAATCACGACTATCGGTACAACGCCAAAACGAAGATCATTATCTTGGCCTCTTCAGTCCTATATCTGTATAATCGAATAATTCACCGCGATCTCAGAGACAGCAACTATTCACGCGATGCGACGTACTTCTCATCCAACGGTCAACTCCTTGAAGCGGATAGCTACGACCTCGAACCAGGGTGATAAGCACGAACAGGGGATATCCATTCGTCTGACGATGGGATTGAGGCCCTTTAATCAAAACATGCAGGGGACGTCACCGCGTCACGTAATTGGGTGTTTTAACAATGCGAGCATGCTTCTTTGCGTTCGAAGGCTTGAAACAATCCCTTCAAGAATAGCGGGCTGTCGTCGGTTAAATAGTGACATGATCCCCAACCATCAAGTGCATTGTAGAAGCTTGTGTCGCCTGATTCAGACTTTTCTGGATTACCATCGATTATGTTCCCGTAGTCCGTTATCGCAGTCGATGCGACGAATAGCAGATCATCTCAATAATGCTCTCACAGACACTTCACTACAGTGTGCTTCAAACCTGCGATCGGCAAACTACTACTGGCACATGAATGAACCTATGGGTACCTACCTATCTATCAATAACAGAGCTTCCCTTGACCCTCGTGGTTGTCTGTCAAGTCACGGTTTTCACTGACTGAGGCTGCGCGGGATCCATTGCTTCCCTCGCGGTGTATGTCTCAGACCCTAAGGTAGGGATGCTGACGTCGATGACAGTCCTTGACATATCAATATAGTGCTACGTCTATATCAAGTGATATGACATGGCCGAGACCCGGGTATTGCTAGTAACAATCCGACGAACGAAGCTAGATAGGCGATCGTGCTAGTCCCCGTGCGGCAAGACTGGGCTGTTTACCACGCAGTGACAACTTTCGGAGCTATTATCTTAGCGATGACACGATGACGTTTGACATAAACTACCAGTCACTTGGGTACGTATGAACCTATGTTACTGCTTCTTGATTAAGTCAGCGGGACGCAGAGTTAATTCATATGAATTATGCCGAAATAATTGTAGCGGGTTCACGTCAACGGGCCATAGGAACGCCTCTCAAAATGGTGAGTATCGAGAGAACATGACAAGCTCACCATTAGATATCAGATAACTCCGACCAGCCATTTGTAATGTCTGCATAATGTCAGAGTGGCTCTTCAGTTACCCTACCTCCTCTGAGTTTTGGCGGGAGAAAAGTCGTTTGGCCGACGGAACTCAAATCACGACTGGTATGCAAAGATGATCGAAAATGGGGTTATGGACAAAGACATCCACACCAACTGCCTAAGACCACAAGCGCATCGTCTTAATAAGGTTTTCTGGGCTTTCGATTTTGGTCCAGCCAAGCACAGCCATCATGCGACCGCGGGTGCCTGCGCCAGTAGCGCCTATCCACGACTCGGGTTTAAGGTTTCTGAAGCTATCCAGACTCGGCAAGACAGCTTCAATAAAGCTTAGTCTCTCATCCTCGCGACTCATCAGAGGCTACCGCTGGAATGCAGACTATCAAAACCAAGGAATTGAGAATGCCTGTCCATTGTCGACCCCATTGGTGACATTGTATCTCATACTGCGACGCGTGGTTTTTTATGTTTCCTTGATTGAGGCTCAAGCGCACCCAAAAAGGGTATAATCCGAATGCCTTCCCGTTGGCAAACTCAGTTTATCGGGGCGTTGTTCCTGGCTAAGTTTTCTCGGAGCGTTATATTTGAGACGATCATGTCCCGATCAGTTCAATTTCGGGAGTCATCTCAAACCTCAATACTATTGTCTCATGGGTGTTGAACAAGGCCTTGCCAATATTCTTCCCTTGTTCCACCTCTCCAACTACTTGTACATCCAAGATGGTCAACCACAAGAATAGTCTCCTCACTCTGTTGGCTCTCGCAGCCTTGGTCGAGGGATACTGGCGCATGTCATGCAGTATCATACAGACTGGCAGAGTTGATCCCATCATTGCCCCTGGAACCTTCTCAGCACATGTCCACAAGGTCTCTGGGGCCAGCAACATCAACATTGACTCCACCTTTGACAGCCTTCAAGCCTCAAGGTGCACTTCCTGCGAGGTTCAGGACGATAAATCCGCCTACTGGACACCTCAGCTCTTCTACCAGCACGCGAATGGGAGCTTCCAGATGGTTCCAAACGGCGGCACTGTGATATACTACCTCGGCCGTGGAGAGAACAAGACGAACATCGAGCCATTCCCGCCCGGTTTCAAGATGCTATCTGGAGACAACTTTGTTCGATCCTATGATTCAAAGACAAAAACATACAGCAATTCAAGATTCTCAGGCCGCCCAGTGGCCGATCGAGTCAGTTTCGCATGCCTGGATAGCTCAGGGCCTTCAAAGGAGCGTAGCTATATGTGGAAAACAGATTGTGATAACGGCATGAGAGCACAGATCCATTTCCAATCATGTTGGAATGGACAGGATTACCAGTCTGATCAAAGCCACGTCGCATATATGTCCTCAATAGACAATGGCATATGCCCCCCGACTCATCCACGCCAGCTTCCTCATCTATTCTTCGAGGTCATCTATGGAGTCAACAACATCGACAAAAGTAAAGGTGGCCGATTTGTCTTTGCTAATGGAGACACTACTGGCTATGCGTTTCACGGCGACTTCCTAAACGGCTGGAACCCGACTGTTCTTGCGACTGCTATCAAGAAATGCATCAACAATGATAGCATTGGAGGAGCAATTTCGAAATGTCCTATACTTGCCGCCTCACAAACTCCATACTTTAGCGACAATTGCCCAGAGATGGCGCCTCTGATTGATGAACCCATTCGAGGCATGATTGATGCTCTTCCTGGGTGCAATAAACCCTTCAGTGGCCCTGGCAGAGCGTCGCCGGTGGTGTGCGACGCCAAGCCAGCTATCAACAATCTTGGAGATGCTGGCATCGGATCTATCTTTGATCCTGCTATAGGGGATAAGGTTGGCTCCTGGTCTTTCGTCGGCTGCGCTCCTGAAGGCAGTCGCAGCAGAACCTTGAACAAGTTTGCTGTGGCATCAAATAGTATGTCTATCGAGTATTGCACATCGACATGCAAAGCCAAGGGCTATCCACTCGCTGGAATGGAGAATGGCCGGGAGTGTTATTGTGCGGGATCGCTCACATCGGGGGCCTCATACATCAAGGCTTCAGTATGCACGTCGTCAAGAAAAATGAGTTGTGTAGGAAACACAACACAGTATTGTGGAGGACCCGACTTTCTCACGGTATGGAATGACACCTCATACACACCGCCCGCAGAGCTCGTTGTTGGCCAGACTAAAATCTCAAAAGGTGTTGCTACATATTATAGATGCTACGCTGAAGGCAACACTGGCAGAGCACTCTCAGCTCACAGCACGGCGGACGTGACTGGCATGACAAACGAGAAGTGCGTTGCGTTCTGTCAGGCAGGTGGATATAAATATGCCGGCACAGAGTACTCCCAGGAATGCTACTGTGGTAACGATATCGTTAACGGAGGTTCCAACATAACCGACATATCTCAGTGCTCGATGCAGTGCAAAGGTAACATATTCAGCTACTGTGGTGCTGGAAATAAATTGAGTGTGTGGAAGATCAAGCAACCCGATCAACCCACAGGACCCATCACGGCACTTGATGGTGCTGCCATATGGAAAGGCTGCTACACGGATGGGGGATCAGGGGGTCGGACACTTCCTAGTGCCACCTTCACAGGCTCTGCCGTCTCTCTCGATACCTGCTTCTCCTTCTGCAGCAAACTCAACTACCCCTTATTTGGAATGGAATATGGACGGGAATGTTACTGCGGATATTCGCCCAAGACTCAGGCTACTGTTGCACCAGATGGCGACTGCAGAATGCCATGTGCGGGAGATTCCTCTCAGAAATGTGGTGCCGGTAATCGCATATCCATCTGGAACAATACACTCTATACTCCTACTGTCAACCTCGAGGCTCTCAACACTCCACCAAAGCACCTCGGGTGCTATACGGAAGGGAAAGGCGCTCGCGCCTTGGGAGGTGCCAAGACAACAAACAAGAAGATGACTCTCGATGTCTGCTCAAAGTTTTGTTCCAGCAAAGGATATCCTTACTTGGGACTTGAGAACGGAGAAGACTGTTACTGCAGTAAAAAGGGGCCCTCTAATGGTAGTGTTGAAGCTCCGGCATCGCAGTGTAATGTTGTCTGCAAGGGAAACAAGTCCCAGAAGTGCGGTGCAAGCAAGAGGTTGAATGTTTACCGCCTCGCCCGAGTCTCAAAGACGAAAATAAAAAGAAGATCTTCCGTGTGAAGACCAATCCAGAAACAGAGCCCCTTGAAGGGGATATGAATACTCTATTTAATGTACTTTCAGTTGGATCATGCTATTACATGACTACGTTCCACGACTAATATAACTCTTATTGATGCTATTTTGAACTTCCAGATGTACCAGGATGGAGGCCTTGCAGTATTGCGTGATACTGTTGGCATAATTATTCCTCAGCTTATTAAATACGAGGTCACATCTGTGTTACCTTCCGCGGTAAGCAAAGCAATTCATGGTGTTGATGCGTTTATCTTGATTGATATGTCGACGAACGGCCCAAGGTCGAGCAACGAAAGGAAGCATTGACTATGAGATTCCGACAACCTCCAGCGACGTTTCACGCGACTAGCTTTATAGATATTATGTATACGAGATTAGTTGTCATGGGAAAGCCCGATCTTGACGACACTGTCCATTGCGGAGTGTAAGAATCGCCAGTGTCCGCAGCGAGACAGTCTCATCTACTGAGATCCGAAAACCCAACGGGAGGAACCAGATGAGAGGGGAAAATCCCAAGAACTATCTGACCAGAGTGATTTTAGCATATCTGAGGAGGTCAGTTGCTCTCTCTCCACCTCGAAGATTCTATGATAAAAGTCTCATTAAAAGACAACCTTCAAGATGATGCGCCATTGCCCACAAAGCTCAAAATTACTAAATCTAGCGATAACGCCAAAGTCAACTTTAACATTCATACAAGCATAAGGTAGTCGATAGTCTGCGGAAGTGTGCAGCCAGCGACAAACCGGAGTTCAAGTCTCAACTCACTCATTATTTGAGAGCAACCATATTGACTCCACATTGTTTAATACTACCTTGATGACAGTTTGAACCATCGTCACAGTGACATCTCAAGTCACTGCAGGTTGGACGATTGATTTACTGGCGCTCTCTCCTACAACTGGATCCAAATGAATCAGCGCCCAAATGTGACTTGAGGGGCGTTTGTTGGCGAGCGAGACTCGACCATAATGTTGAGATATAGGTTCCAATAGGCTAAGGATGAAAACCCATTTTTGCCTTTTTTAACACATCATGTGGGTAGTTGCTTCGAAGAGACTTAAGAGGTTTCTATTGGTGCCGAAGTACTTGGCAATTATTGTGTCCTGCTTCCCCTGCATTAAATACACATCCCTACCAATCATGACACTGTCTTCATGGATAACCACAAGCGACGACGAAGCTCCAGGCCCCATTAATGTCGCATCAGATCAACCCCTGTTCCTCTAACCCGTGTTTCAAAGCGGCCATCTTGTTCAAGACGAGGATGAAGCTATCAAGCTGATCGCGCATGGTTGCAAGTCGTTGACGTTGTTGTGGTTGAAACACGTCGAACTTTCCGATAATGGTCTTGAGTGATGCCAGGGCTTGAGTGTCATCACCATTGTAGCAAGAGATATGGCTTAGAAACTGGCCATAACTGGACCGCATTTCCTGACCATGTTTGAGGTCGGCGTCGGTGATGGATGCGACAGTGTTCTTGAGATCGTTTCGTATAAGGCGGAACGAGTGAATATGCTGCTGGGCCTGATAGAAGTACGGCTCGGAGTCGGGTACACAGCGAAGGTGCATGGTCATCACCTCAAGCTCGTCAATGTTTTGATCCAAGGAGTCGAAGGCCTGTCTGATACTCAGCGCCTCATCGAGTTGGCTTTGTTGGACCCGGCTGTTGTGCTCTGTCATCTCAAACACAGCAAGCGCGGCTTCATGAAGAGAAAGAGAGATTCGCAGCGAGTTGGTAGAAGACATGATTGTAGTGTGTAACTAGACGTCTCGTGTTCCTTGTCAGGTTAGTATATTCTTTTGTTTGCAACGACAAGATGCTTACTTCTGAGGAGGGTGAAGGTGAGTTGAGAGATTGAAATGTGAGCAAAGAAAAATGTTAAGGGAAGAATAAGTTACGTTACACGGCCAGACCTTGTGTAACCGGCCTGACACTGCACACAACTGCCACCAGATACCCAGCCCTGTCGGCCTCAATTACGTTCAACTTGATCTATTGATTGAACAAAGCATTTGGTTGTTCTCTCCTCTCCTCTCATGAGCTTTGGGCTCAGGATTATGTATCACGAGTCTGTACAAGGTCAGTTATGGAGATGCCTAGGGTGATCTGAACAACATAAGCCACAGAGGCCCCGAACGCAGTAATTCCAAACAATCTTGTCTTCAAAGTACTCAACTTGAATACTGCTTCGGTTCAGATATATGATATTTAAACATACGGAAGGGAAGGGAAGAAGGAGCCGCTTTCATGGCGTCAAAGGAGCCAGCAGGACTGCCGGGACAGGACAGACTTTAACGGCTAGACCAACCATCATAGTCTCATCCATTGCGATGAACTGTCTAGTTTTAATGTCAAATGATATCCGTAACGCGATGTAGATAATAAAGCTTGGCCGCTGTGAATTATATATAATATAGCTGTATTGCAAAGAGCATATTCCAATGGTTCACCTGACATGACCATTCTCAATATTGCAACTGTTCCCACCTGTACGTACCCACGTCTGCCTCATTCTCTAGAAATGTTCTTAATCATGCAAGTGTATTAACAGAAGTCCGAAATCGCATACCCTATGAACATCTGTGCATATCTTTAACGATGGCCAGTCAACATCATGGTAGCTATTATGCCGTCCTCTGCATAGTATCTCAACTTCATTCGATAAATATTGAAATAGGTTTCATGGTTTCAAAAAGACTCTGTGGCAGCGAGATAGTCTTACCTCGGTTCTTTGGTCAAGGGTTACTCTAATATGTCGGGCTATGTTGCTTCAGAGCATCTCAATGGTAAGTCTGAACAACAATCCGACATACATGGAAATAGAGCCTCAGGTCACATTTGTGCCTGAGAAAATTCTTAAAAGAAAAGTGATAAGTTGTCATTATTCGAGCAGCAATACAGCGAGTTGATTTCTATAAGTTTGAGATGCTGTATACATGAACATGTGGGAAACAGACTACAAAGCAAATAGCTGATTTCAGGTACAGCCTATGACAACAGTATCAGTACACTCTTCAAATAAAAAATAGAGATGACACCCAGCTGCTTGAAAGATGTCGGGTCCAGTGGCTGTTGTCAAGAGTGCTCAGTTGTTAATGATACGGCAGATGAGCCTCGTATCCAAGTTACCAGAGCAATTATCTTGAACACGATATCTGATACAGAGGACGGGTATTGGGCCATTGGAAAATATCATTATTGGTAGCTTCTTGATACACATGCTCGCTACAGTGGCTAGATAGTCGTGGAGGAATGCAAATGAGGGGACCATGGCAACTCATTACACTTTAGCCAAGGTTTGATGCCATATTATACTCAGTATCATTCCGAGTTTGTGTGTCGTATCAAGGTCGACTAACCACTCTTATGGATTGCCGCTCAGAGGCAGAGTTTGGCCGTCGACTTCCCATGACAATGTTGGCGTATCGGCACTTTGCATAAGTCAATGTCGGCTTTGGTCAGTTTAATGCCCTGCCTTGGTAATCTGGTGCAAATAAGGATACAAGCTTTCTTCCTATACTTGAACTCGGGAATGTTTTGAAATACCACGGCACTCGTCCCCTTCAGGATGTCCATTCAAGATCGTCGAGCTCACAAAGCGGGAGTGCTTGCACATCGGCACATTGGTGGAGGAAAGCAGTATATATGCCTGCTATCTTGAGTTTTTCTTTAATAACTTTAAGAATCAATACCAGTATACAGTCTAGACCATGTAATTGTCCCGGAGTGTAAGTAGTGAGTGATGGGAATAGAATTCTAGGCTAGGATACTCAACTGGTTCTTTTCGTTTGACGGATAGACTAACCATGAGAGTTGAGACGAGGGACAAGCTTGACTGTGGACCTAGATATGATTTGAGCAACCAGAGTCAGGCATATCCAACGTAATGCCCAGGGCATCCGATTCAACCGACGCCGAGGACGTTGACATTTTGGTAGCCAAGCTGGCAATCCGGCTCGTTCAGTCTTGGGGTAGTTTGGGGGGTTTGGGGGATCTCCGGAGATGAACCAGTAGCAAGGGGGAACTCAAAATCATAGCAATGATGCCCATTGGCCAATTTGCGGAGAAAACGATATTGAATCCTACCCCGCAATTTTAATCAACGGCATCGTGGGGTAAAAGCGCGTGGTTTGGGAACGATACCGATCGGTGCCGGTGGATCTCACCTGAACTTTGCCATATTATCCGACAGAGTTCTTCCACCAATGGCATGTCCACTATGAATGATATCGAAATGTCTGGTATAATTAATATAAAGACATGAGTATGGCATTGGAAATATTTTTTGCTACCAGCAACCCACTCTATAGTCGACATGTTGTTCAATAACCTTCTTTCGGCTGTCGCCGTGTCTGCTCTTGTGTCTTCAGTTGTTGGCACCTCATCTCGCAACTTGGCGTTACCCAAGAGGCCCCATGTTGAAGCTGCCCCTTATGGTACAGGGAAAGCCTTTCCTGCCTCTCCCGCGCGATCTCGCAAGGACGTCTGTTATGTCAACGCGGGCAAGGGTAAGAATGTCGACGATGCTCCTCGTATTCTGAAAGCTTTCAAGAAGTGCAACAAAGGAGGCACAATTGTTCTGGATCAAAAGTACAGCATTGCCTCGCCACTTGACTTGACCTGGCTCTCTCATGTCGATGTTGTCATTACTGGAGAGGTCAACTTCAAGTCCGACCCGTACTACTGGGCAGACCACAGTTTCAAATATGACTTCCAGAACATGTCCTCGTTCTGGAAGATTGGTGGCAAGGACATCAATATTTATGGCGACCTGACAAAGGGGGCGTCTCTGCTTGATGGTCATGGGCAAGCTTACTGGGAAGAGATGGCTGTCAACAAGACTGTAAGTAGTGATAAGCTCCAGAACTACTCTGTTTCCAGTCGATACTAATTGGTTTAAAGCTACTGAGACCAATTCTACTGACGATTGAGGACGCACATGGCCTTACCATGTCAAACCTGCGAATGCGCAACCCACCTAACGTAAGTCTCAGTGACATCCAGCATATTCTCAAACTCACATCGATCAGTGGTTCAACATTATCATCAACAGCACCGATGTTCTGATCAGTGATTTGGACCTTGAAGCCAAGAGCTTGAACGGGGTTAAAATCGCCAACTCTGATGGTTGGGATACATATCGCTCCGACCGCATTGTCATCCAAGACTCCGTCATCAACAACACAGACGGTACGTTCTCACCTCTTCGGGTCATGTCTATATTCTCACAGCAGCAGATTGTGTATCCTTCAAGCCAAACAGTACAAACGTGGTTGTTCAGAACCTCGTGTGCAATGGCTCTCATGGTATTAGTGTTGGTTCCCTGGGCCAGTACAAGGGTGAGACCGACATCGTGGAGAATCTTTACATTTACAACATTTCCATGTCCAATGCCAGCGATGGTGCTCGAATCAAGGTCTGGCCTGGCGTTGAGACAGCTTTCCAGGATTTGTTGAACGGCGGTGGTGGTCTCGGCCGTGTCAGGAACGTAACATACGACACTTTCTACCACGAGAACAACGACAACGCGATTACCATTACTCAGTGCTATGGCCAGAAGAACCAGACTTTGTGCAACGAGTTCCCGGTAAGTCTAATAGACACATATGAGACTCCTATCACTGACAATCAATACCAGGCAAACTTGACTATTGAGGACGTCACCATGAAGAACTTCTGGGGAACAGTTTCAACGAAATATGACCCACGAGCTGGATCTCTTGTTTGCAGTGCACCTGATGTAAGATCGCAATACCGAAAACACAGTAGAATTGACTGACATCATTACAGCGTTGCAGTAACATTGTGGCTGAGGATATCAGAGTCCAGGTTCCAAGCAAGAAGGCACCAGTCTACGACTGTCAGAACATTGACACGAGCACCTTGGATATTACATGCCGAGACCCAACCAGTGCCAGGGACACAACAAATGGATAGGCATACAAGGCTGATAGACCTATAGAGGTTCAAGATCTACTATCACACATGACCAAAACCTTGCTCTCTTGACTGTATTCTATTGTACGTATTATGGTCCATTGATTGGCGTGCTGGCCATTGGGAACCCACAATTCACGGACTTTATAAGAGATCAATCCTACGCTAATGTGGATTGAGTATAGTTGTGCTTACTGTGTAGTATTGGTTGTTCTTTTGTATACTCAGCCCTATAAGGATGACGATGTCAGCAGAGCGTAAGGAAAACTGAAAGGCTCCCTCTCTCGTTCTTGTATCAGCGCGTACGTGCATGTGAAATAGGTTGTCGTGCTTGACAATTTGCTCATATATATCATGATGGAAGAACACCAGGTTTCCCCTTATCGTGGGGCGCCATTCCCAAAGAAATGGCGACGAAACCATCCCCGTTCGAAAAACGGATGCCTCCCATGTCGCGCAAAACGTAAGAAGTGCGATGAGGTTAAACCGATATGCACAGCGTGTGAGAGGTCTTAGCAAGATTGTCTCTAGCCAAACTTGGAAGAAAACAAACATCCAGACATGCAGCTCGGCGAGAACACAGCACAAGCTGGCAGTTCCATCCCACCACAAAACATCAGCCCCACAATATGTGGTGATACCAACGTTCAATTAGCATTAAGAGCCGCAGCCACTTCGTCCCCAAGAGCCGCTCTAGCATATGGAAATCTCGCCTATCTAAGCGATAACTCACGGAGACTTTATCAGCACTACATAAACACCACAGCTGAGATGCTGACATGTAGACCGAGCCTGGATAGAAACCCATTTATATAGTACTTGCTGCCGCTGGCGTCACATGATCCGCTGGTGCTTAACTGTGTCCTGGCTATAGGAGGAGCTCATGTTGTCATTAATGATACGTTGTTAGGTCATGAAACCGCCTGCGGCTTAGAGGTAGCTGGTTGTGGTTATTATGCTAATGTGCTCTCTGGCATATAAAGGCTTCTGTTTCATCAAACTGGACAGGCCGTCCACACCCCAGACCAGAGGCATACAAAACGCTGCCAACTCCTTCCCGTGTCCTGCTTATTCTATTGCTTCTATGTGTATTTAATGTAAGTGATATCAGAACAGTCTTAGATGCCTAAACATTAACATGAGAATCTAGCACGTCCAGGGCAGCTCCCGTAGTTCAATCTATTAACACCTCAAAGTCAGCTAAGAGTATATCACATTTGTTACAAGTAACCCTAATGCTTCTGACGAATTGAGGAACTTGAGAGGCTTCCTCCTGGAGCTATACACATACCACACAATGAAGATCGCAACTAGACCTCGCAGCCTTGGATCAAGTGAGTTTGTCGATATCGACCCCTCTGTACATTCACTTGATGTCCTGAGCAAGTATAAAGCTCGAGGATATCTAATTTGGTTTAGAAAGAAGTTATTCAGGTTGGTGCCAGATATTGCAAAGCTTGTTGAGGCGACGAAACGAAGAACATAAAAACCTTCACATGCCAACGGCCTTCACGAAGGAGTATGGCTATATGCTACAGAGATTGCATAGTGTTAATAAAGGCAATGATGACAGCAATGGTCCCCGGCCATATAAAGAGCGTGCTGATAGGACGATGATTTACCAGAACGCGTTAATTGTATATATACAATCAGCCTTTTACAGGAACATAGTCGCTGAACCCGAACTGATATTTAAGATTGAAGAACAGATTGACTAAATGATGCTAAACTTCTACACTCTGTTTGTTAATGAATCGCTATTCCTATGCATACTTCTTTAGCGAGGCGTTATTATAGTTTCTTATACATGAAGCGAAAAGCACATTGCAGGTTTACAAGCAGATTTTAAGGCAGGGGCATCAAGGACGCCTAGTACAGTTAGGACAGGGGCACGGATTGTAGAGCTACTATAGAATGACCCAGACCCGCATGCACTTTAACTTAAAGGATTATTATAAATTATAACTAAAGATAGCGGTAGTTATATTCTGTGATAATTATACCTACAGTAAGAATATATTAATAAACTCTTTTCTACTTCTACTTATCCCGCCCTGGACGGACGCACAGGAGTCGTGCAGACACATGGCCTACGCCGCTGTGCTCGTCTCGTCGAGGCGCATCTGATGACATCCCGAACGTGCTCCCATCTGCTCGGGAAGTCCGACTTTCCCATCTCACACTCACTTTTGCAAGATCATGTACATTTCCACATCACACTTTTCTCCATCTTTTCAGCTAAATCACTTCTTCACCTCTTCACCAATTCCGATCAGATTTATACGCGATTTTCGCCTACCCTAGAGTGATACATCTTACATAATCATAAGTTCAGCCTACCCTAGACCTCCATCCTGGCCAAGATCGTCGTTTCTCGAGCCAAGGTGACGGCGCGAAACCGAACAGTGTCTGAGCCTACCCTACACCCGTCCATACTATATACCAGACTTCTACCTACCCTGTGCCTACCCTGTACCTACCCTGGACCACCATTCTAAGCTTGCCTACCCTGCACCGCACCAAAATCCAGGCCCAGACCTGTTCCCATACTGGGGGGAACATGGAATTTTCTGGCCGCCCTCCACCTCCAGACAATTCTCTTCCTCAAATACAAGCACACCGACACCGCGCCTCTTAACAACTTTTTTACTTTTACCTACCCTGCAGCTCGCCGTGGGCCCCGGCCCGGCCGGATTGCTCCCTCTCATATGTCCACCGACGATGTTCGAGTCGGACGCACGCCAGACCGGGCTCGCGGGCCACTTTTGATTTTCCGCAGAATTCAATAGTATGGCAAAACGAAAAAATCGACTCACGACCACCAGACCGCAGAACCGTCTCGCACGCACAGACAAGTACTGGCTAGAGTGAAATCTGCTTACCCTGTACCTACCATACACTTACAGCAAACTGCTAGCAGCGAACCTCGAATTCTACTTACCCTGTAGCTACCCTGTACCTCACCTAGACCACGCATCTCGACACGAATCGCACTCTGGCAGACAGAACTTGCCTACCCTGCACTTCTCGCTTGTCGTCTCGACGCTTTCAGATCCGCCAGCCAGAGAACCGACATCTAGATCGACCAAGTCTAAGCTACCTACCCTGCACCACCCTCGTCCTGGTCTACACGCGAGCCGACACCAGATTCGACCAAGACAAACTGGCCTACCCTAGACCGCGTCCCTCACACACAACTGGCAGCCGGCCCTCGAATCGATCCTCGAATCCACCAAGACC